>BDUI01008819.1:43186-53645 GCA_002335545.1 Apodemus speciosus
TCCAAGCAGTTGCAACAAAAGCAAGAATAAGAACATCAGTTCAGCGGATGCCATACCTAACTTTTACTAAATAGCTGTCGCAGCTAGACGATGCACGAACATAGTTTTGAAATATGACGGGCACACAGAACAAAAGAGCTAAGTAAACTGGCATAAAGACAGGTTGAGAAGAGCTTTAGCGACGAAGACACATTCTTTGGTTCTATCTACGACTCCAGGTTCTGAAAATCAACATAACTTCGTGAATATTTTTCCCAATATTTTAAAACATGTGGAAAGAAGGCCATTAGAAAAAATAAGCAGTCACGGTCTACATGTGGAATGAATACCAGATGCCGCTCGGCACCCACACACAGTATCTTTCACCACTTTGCCCTGACTGTAATTCTCTAATCATTTCCACCTATTCAGTTTTTACTTCGCAGCTTTTCTTGAGYTGGGATCATGTCAAACTCCTCGAACAACATTAAATTAATTTTCGCTATGATCACAAAAAAAGCTACATGTTAAACCCCCTTTCGGTTCTCTGGATTAACTATAAAACATAAACATAAAACGAGACAGCTCTCAAAAGACAAAAGGTTATCAATGCAGGTAAAGAGACGTGTGTTAAAACCCCTCTTGACACACAGAAGGACTTAGTTACAGTATAAGTTATTTGACTAAATATGGAGTCAAGAAATGATTCCAGTTATACATRCATGCTGCAACCGTGGTTTCATTTTGCTGTGTATGCTCCTACTGTGTTGTCCAAAGGTCAAACACTCCTAATACAGGTTATGAACTATTGTGTCAAATATTCTGATTTACTATTCAGTGCTAATATGTTCTTTTGTATCTAAAATAGCATTCATATTCATTTTAGAAGAAAATATAATTCCAATACTAGGTAGGGTAGGTTTTAAGATTTATTTTTCTCATTTTTAAGTATGCATGTATCTGTTTGTGCATCTGCATGATAAAACCGTGTCCTCAGAGGTCAAGGTTGTCAGATCCTCTGGAGCTGGAGTTACAAACAGTAGTAGTTTATTCAACATGTATGTTGAAAAAGCTGGGCAGTGATGGTGCACACCTTTAATTCCAACACTTGGAAGACAGAGACAGGCAGATTTTTGTGTTCAACACCAGCCTAGTCTACAGAGTGAGTTCCAGGACAGCCAGGGCTATACAGAGAAACCCTGTCTTGAAAAACAATAAGAAAAAAAATCATGTATGTTGAACACAATACATTTAAACTGCTGAACCATCTTTCCAGGATGAAGAATGGGTGCTTTTTTTACTTCACTGAATTTACGTTCATTCACTCATTTAACTCTTTATATTAGGACCCAGACAACTCAAATTATTCTGTGACTATGTTTACTGGAAATGTTTCACATCTATCAATATGTAAACTGAGGCACTCTATTGCTTGGCTTGGGTAATATGAAACAATTTTATTGTTAAATGTATATTTATCAATCATCTATGTGGGACTGTAGGAGTCACTGCTCAGTGTGAGCACAATAAATTTCCTCCCTTTTATCAGAAGCTATAAAGTGACTGCAACATTTCATGATCAGATTTTATATCAAAATCCCTTTATCATATATAATTCTAAATTACTGTGGCACTTTAACATTGGGAGTTGAAACAAAGAGAGTCTCTATCTTTAACATATACATGGCAATTATAAGACTATATTTTAAAATATTTTCCTGTACCATGAGAAACATGTTAGGATTCACATGAAAACATTTCCCATGAGGCTTTACTTTAATGGCTCATTTAAAACAAAAACCGTACATGACATTTCATTTGGTAATTCACTGGAATTTTTTTCAAGTTTTAAGTCCAGAAAATGCTTAGTCATCATAAAAATTAAAATTCCCTTTATGGAGGAAATGTTTGTATTTTATTTGTCTATAGTTATTTATAAGTCGTGAGACATATGTGGTACAATCATGGACACATGAGTCCCAGGTAAATAACCAGACTCCTAATGGAGAGGCAYGACAGAGAGAAATGAGCAAGTATGACTGTGTATGTGGAGACACGGATTGTGTACCTTACTGGGTACATTTCCTTCTTAAGAAACTGGCTCCACTGCATGGGATTTCCTTAATTAAAATAAATGGCTGATCATATTGACTCAGTATATCTTAGTACAGAGGAGTTAAACATTGTGGTCAAGAACTTGGACTTTGAAGTGAGACTCCGATGGGTGAAAACTGGTTGGAAACTTATCATCTGATTTATATCGGGCAGCTGTCAGACAATGGACATAACTGTTGAAAGAATTAAGTATGTCACCTATAAATAGAAGTGCTTATGGTGGTGCCAGGAACATAGTAATTTACCATCACATAACATATACTTCTCTTTTCGTTTCTGTTCTCTGCCTTGGCTCCRTGTTCTGTGTTGTACTTTTCAATACATGGAACTTTGTAAATAATGCTATACCAGTTCCTAAAAATAAATGATGTCAATGACAACTATAACTTCTTATGAAAGAAAACTCATTTGTGTGACATACTATTTTTTTCTGATAGAAAAATATGATAATTTGAGGGACAGACATTATAAGACTTAGACTTGAATGTAAAAGATTTACTGTGTGACTGGTTTTTAAACAATAACAAAGCAGCCCATGGGTAGGTGAAGACATAATTCTATCTGGATCGGGTTCTGGTAAATATTTAATATTACTAGTTTAAAATTCTTATTTGAATTTGGGCTAGGTGTACAACCATGATACCTAGGGCTAGATAAAGCCTTTTTTCTTAACCCCAACAGAGAAGGTGATATAATAGGGCCCAGAAACAGCGATTCACCTGGTAAATGGCCATTTAGATGGCAAATAAATGGCTAATGGGAGAGGAGAAGCTGTTGGTTGATGCCATTATAATATTTTCCTTAAAGTTATATAACAAAAAACTCATTTTATTTTTTCCTTTCTTATACAACATTAGAATCCCTTTTCAATGACTTTTGTTTAATCATGTGCCCATCTCACAATAGTATAATGATGTGCAACGATAAAGCAGGCTCTAGCATTAGATATACTAATATATCAATGTCCTGCTCAGCACTCCCTGTGTCATTGGGTAGAAGAATCTTACCAGCATCCTTATGTGTGAACACAAAGCAATAGAAAAATCTCATAACAGTTCTGGTCTGATGCAATCAAGGGAAAGCCTTTATTTTATTCATTGCAAACTTATTATCTTTTCAATTACTGTTGCTATATTGAAGTTCTCTTTTGGCTCATTTATTTTTTTTAAAACTGAGATCTCTGGGTGTTTCATTTACAACTGTCAGTTTCAACATTGTTTTCATCAAAAATTTAATACYGTTAGAGGTGTCTTTTTCTCATTGATGCATACCATCAGCYCTAACTATTGCTAATTTACACTATGCCAGGATTTGTCCATGAGACCTTTGTCTGCCTCTCCTGTACCAACTCTTAGCTGTACACGGATAAGCAGTCTTTATATTATATACTAGTCTCATACRTTTTTCTTGTCATGTCTTCCTCATGGTATTTATTTGAAAATGGCTTACATCATCGCTTGACGACATTCCAAAATGTTCGCGTTTATTGTTACCTGCATATGAAAATATAAACTTAAGATTTCTGAAGCGGGGGATCTAAATACTTCTTGAACATATTATCCTGGGTTGCTTTCTTGCCAGAAGGATTTATCATTTTATAAAACATACCTTTATAATATATGGTTTGCCATTAAAAAGACTTCACCCAAATATCCCATTCCAAGTGCCAAAGTAATTTATCAACAGTACCACTTTCGGTGTGCAGAACTCTCTGTAAATTCTATTAAACTCTCATAGTCAGAATTTACTTGGAATTTTTTTGACAATTTGTTAAGTTTTTGTGATATGTATGTTTTTTTCCAAAACAGGATGGAGTTATATAGCTTACACTAACCTCAATCTTGTACCACTGCCTCAGCCTCCTGAAGGCTCAGAGGCATGTGCCACCACACATGGTTTGTGTCTAAATCATTGCTAAACCCCATATATTTTGAAGCCCTTAAAGATTATCTGTAGCACGCCATTTTAGTTTATAGGTCATTAATTTTTTTCATCACAAATTATAAGTAATTTTAAGAGCTACTACTTCATATCAAAACTAAATCCATTAAAGATGAAGCAACAGGAACTGGATTAAGCATCGTGTTAGAAGCAATCAAAACAAAATCAAGAAACAGAATACAAAAAACACATTAAACACAATTTTTCACTACCTGGATATCATAAAACAAATAACAAGGTACCTCAAAACAGGGCAATGGAAAGACCTCATACATAGTGTTTTATGACTCAGATATTCTGTCTATAACACAGGGGCAAGAAAACAAAGTAGAGCTTAGAAAATTGACAGGGACCATATACTAGAAGAATAAATCAAAAAAACATAATATCTGCAAAAGATGTTTATTTGGATATCACAGAATATTAGTCAACTCATGCACAAGAAAACCATAGGGAAAATGACTTGATTATTAAAACCATCAGGGTTGGAGGATGTTTTTAAATTTTTGGTATTGAAGTAAAAGCTTGCTCTTTTGCCAGCTCTTTGGAATAGTTTCTTCCTGTTTTGTCCTGCTTCGGTGTAGGATTTTTACATTGTCTTATTGTATTTTGTTTTGTCCTCTTTGGGTGTTACCTCTCAGAGGCCTGATCATTTCAGAAGGGAGACAGGGGGAGGATGGATCCAGGGAAGAGGGGAACTTAGACATGGGGGCTGGGAGGAGTGGAGGAAGGGAAAACTATGACCAGGATGTATTGTATGTGACAAGAATATACATTAAAACGACAACAAAAAACTGGTTTCATTACCTAAATTAGAAAACCTCAAGAGTCATGGTGGACTGGATGCACAAAGGTGTGTCTCCTAAGTAGTGAGCAAGAATCAGACCTTGAATAAGTGCTGTGCTTNCCACTTTGTCGAAGAAGGAGAAGAAAAAAAAAAAAACAGACTTTTCTCCATTTCCTTCCCACTTCACCTACCCAAGATCCTCTTGGGAACAGCTCATGTCGTATTTTCCATTGAATGCTCAATATATAGCATGATATATATAAGTGTGTGTGTGTGTGTGTGTGTGTGTGTGTGTGTGTGTGTGTGTGTGTGTTTTCAGAGTATGGTCATTGCTACAAAATGTTAAAAGAATAACATCTACTCTATTTGGCCTTAATTTTGGTTGATCTCAGGCCAGATGAAGACTGTTCAATGCCCTAACAACTATAAAAAAAGAAATAGCAAAGACCACAGAAAGGTGCATGCTCAGTGTATCTAAAAAAAAGCAAAGAAACCAGTGTGCCTTGGACCCTCCCTAGGTAGTGGGGGAAGATGTCAGGCTGAGCTTTTATTCAGACATTTAAACATCCAACAAAGTTTTAGCATTTTGATACCTTAAGCAACTGTTAGTCTTCCCCGTGCAGTAATCTAACACTGAGAAGATAGAAATTCCCTGTGCAGAAGGRTTTCCCTTACTGTGTCTTTCTTGACTTTGCCGAGCTGGGCCTACACTTGCCCCAGGCTCCTGTGGCATTTGGTAGTTTAGCCCATACCCGTATATCCTATAGTTACAATAATTGGGCTCTTGCTACCTGAGGTCCTAGAAATGCAGTAGGGCAAATGATACGCTAACTAAAAAGTCAGGAAAATGCTGGGGAATGAGAAGCCAGGAGCGTATTCCTGGGAATTTGATGTCCACACATGTCCAGAGCTTAGGAAAGGTCCTAGATAAAAAATGAAAATACAGTACACTCAGGAGGATGAGGCAGGAGACTGCCAGCTTGGGGCTTTCTAACAAGACCCTACATAGAAACGAAACAGCTAAAGCACTGATATGCACATTTCTCCAATTGGTAACCAACTGTTTTGCCTTACAACTGGAAGGAAAACAAAAAACAAACCCAAGCAGAAGACAAATAATAAAAAACTATAGCATAAGCTAATCGGGTTAATTTAAAAAAAAAAAAAACCCAGCAAATCAGTGGAACAAAAAATTAATCCTTTGAAAAGATCAGCAAAGCTTGATAGACCTCCAAACAATTCTTTACTAAAACGTGCCTAGGCTGGGAGACGCCACCCCCCCCCCAGGCTCAATTCCTAGCACTGAAAGAGAAGTAGAACAAGAGAGAAGGTTCAAAAAAGAAGGAATGAACTAGGGAACATTTTTGCCAATGAATGGAAAGTTCTATAGGTAGGTAATGTACAACGTTGTGAATATACTATAAACTGCTATAGACTAATGAAGTGAATGTTATATCATGGAAGCTATGTCTCAATTATAAAAAAGTTAATTAGGGTGTGCATTGTGGAAAAGACATTGAAGTTTGTTAGTTTGTTTGTTTGTTTTTTTAATCCAGAGTATAAGATCACTATCTGTCAAACCAACTTTCTGCTCAGATTTCTACTCTCATGACCTTCTCCCACACTATAATCAAAATCACAATTTTAGTTGAACACACTGAATTAAAGAAGGAGTTGCCTTTCTCTAGCTCCTCCATATAGCAGCTGTCTACCATATTCATTCCTATCCCTGGAATCCTTCAAAAAAGCACTCTATAAATAAATGCTTGCTGCCAATCAAATACTTTTGAGCAACTTATGTCTAGCTAACCCCATTACAGAAGGGTGGAGGAGCATGCAAACAAGGCCTCAGCTATATCCTCCAGGTAGTTACGGCCCTTCTGTGTCCTTGCCAGGTATCAAGAACCAATATGAGGCTGGAGAGATGGTTCAATGATTAAGAGCCCTCGTTGCTGCTTCAGAGGACTGGGCATGGTTCCCAGCAGAAACATGATGGTCTACAAACACCTGTAACTCCAGCTCCAGGGGGCCCGATGCCCTCCTCTGACCGCCACAAGAACCAAGCGCTCACAGGATGCACATGCATAAATGCAGGCAAAACACTCACACATAAAATGAAGTGAGTAAATCTAATTTAAAGTCTGTAAAATACAAATATGAATGTTGGTGGTGACATCCGTGGAGAGTGGCAGTATCTGAAGTCTGCTGGCAGACAGAAGGCCCATGGGTTAATGAGATGACAAACTGTGAGACTGAGCTAAGTCTTACTTGGGTGCTATTTAGAAAGATTTAAAAACATACAGTTAATACTTTTCAGGGGACATCATAAAGTTGACTCCCTTGTTGAGGTAGAAGCTTGATTGTCCGGGTGGTTCACTGAAAGGCTTCCACAGTTTCCCAGGGATTAGGTAAACCCACTGAGCACCATTTCTTAGTATCTACTAATAATGTAGTTACCATATGCCACAAAGAGCATCCAGATATATCATATATATATGATCTTATATCTTATAACACATGCCTCTCACAAGGCTGGTGTATAAGGAGTGTCAAGAAATCTAGAAGTGGACTTATTAAACAACTATCCTCACATAGATTCCCCTAAGGAATCCACTGACTCTTTTAATCAAGTAATAATAGCGTTTTGTTTCTTGGCACTTTAATGCACTGAGGGTAAGAGGCATTATCCCCGGAGTCTATAAAACCCTATAGGCACAGCAGAATCATTAATTGGCCTCGATAGCCCTTCCAAGTGAGCCCAGCTGTGACTTCAGAGTACTTAATAGGCACCAAGCAGCCATCAGCACTAAATCTGGACTGGAATCGAAAAACGAAACCCATTTGCAGGCCTGGAACAGAACCTGGTCTGTAAACTTGCAAGTATAAACTTTTCAAATGTCTTTTGTTATTTTTTTAGGCCTTGGCATGTGAATCCTTTTAAGGTTTCGCAAGCACATTTCCCTGGCATAAGGACCAAGTTCAAGAGTACTAAGTTTAGAGTTGGCATCATTGGGGACAATCTGCTAGTGCACCAAATAGCTAACAGATGTGAGTTTTACTACGTATTGCCATGTTTTCTTGAATCTCAGCACTTGGTAGGCTGAAGCAAGATCACAAGTTCCAAGCCAGCCTGGGCTACACAGGGAGACCTACTCCCACTCCACCCCACCAGAGCAGCAGCACGCAGAGGGGCCGGTCCACTGAAGCCTGCACCCCCCGCCCCACCCCCGGCACCTACTTAGGATGCTTGAAGGCCATCAGGCAGCGTTCGTACTTTCCCACCATGCTCCAGGCCATGACCAGGCCGTCGGCACCTCCAGAGACGAGATGCCATTGGTTAAAGAACAGGCACTTCACGGCTCCCTCGTGCCCGGTGAGCGTCTGCAAGAAAAGATGCCAGGACTTTCAGACCCTCTCAAGTTAGACCGTGACTCCTCCGCGGGCCTGGGTTGGAGGCTTCTGTAGCGGAAACCCCGAAGCTATATCCCACTTCTCCCGTGACTGCCCCTCGTGTAGCCTGTCCCTCGGCTGACTTGACTTCTCCTCTAAGAAGGCGGGAGAAGCCCATGCCTCCCTCCCGGCAGATGGCTCTTCCATGCTCAGGAGGAATATGACTGAGGTTAAGTTCTTGTTCTGGTTGGTCAGTGGCTGGGGCAGGCTCCACCTCCCTGGAGCACAGAGAGGCCTGGGGTCCCTCTTATCGACTGTCATCCTCAGCTCTTTGCCACGACTCAGAAGGCATAGAGGGGCATTCTAATGCCTGCAGCTGAGGTTCAGCCACAAAGAAGACCGGWATGGAAAAATCCCGCATATCACTGTAGTCCTGTGGTGCGACCTCAAGCAAGATTTGACTAGTATTTACTATAAGGCCAGGAGTCCAAATCCAGCAAAAAAACATGCTTATGGACACCCGATGTGGTCGGGATGCACCCCACAGAATCCACGTTAGATATTGAATCCTCAGATCTATAAGTCAATGTTCACACTTCATAAGCCTCTGGAGGTGATAGCATTGTGATGCTGTGCTCTCAGTAATGCATTGATCTGCCCAAGGACTTGTGTCCTGTCCCGCGAGAGACTTTGTTATAAGAGCAGTGGTCTCTGCAYGCTTTCTCTGTCTCKTCATCCGATGTTCTCCACCRTGGCGTGGCTCCTCTCAAAGGCCTTTCCTGGAAGCCGACGCCGTGCTCTTAGACTATGCACCAAATAAATTTNAATAGGTGATGTCTCACTGAAATGCTAAATAATTGGAACACAGAACTATCCAACACTTGAAAACTAAAATTAAAAATGGCAAATGTCTAATGACAGCACAATAGACTTCTGACAGAAAAGGATGATCAGGTGAAGTCAGTTCAGAGTTTTGGTAGCTATTAGGGGTAGTGGGTTGAATGGGAAAAGTTCCCCATAGGTGCAGGTATTTGARTAATTGKTCCTCAGGTGGAGGCACACTGGACCCTGTTTGGGAGGCACACCTTGCAGAGGGAAGTAAATCACTGGTGGCAGGTTTTGAGAGTTTAGGGCATCATCTCCACTTCCAGTCTTTCCTCAGCTTGTATTTGGGGTAGAGAGGAGAACCCTCAGCTTCCTGCTTGATATCATTGTGCACTCCTCTTTGGAACTGCAAGTCAAAATTAATTTTACTTTCACCTAGTTAAGTTGGACCACAGCATTTTATCATACCATCAGAAAAGTAGCAAATGCAGAGGTCTATAGATTATGCACTCAGCATGGCTAATGTAACTATGACCTAAATGCTCTCTTTCACTATAAATGGAGAAGATGCAAAACAGAACCTATGTTATGAAATAGATTAAAAGTTACTATAAGCAATTTGAGGATATATTAAATTGTTAGTGGGTTAATACAATGATGGAAACTATTAATGAGCTTGAACACAAAGCAATAAAAGCTTCCTGAAATTAAAAAGAGAGAGAAAAATAATTATAAAACGTAAAAAGAGATGGGGGTGAGGKTTCAAATACGGCGAGGGTGGTGGATAGGGAAACTAAGAGATGGGCAAGACTTACCCCAAATGAAGGGTGTATAAATAGCTATATAGAAACATATGATCTTGCAACCCAAGTTTCAAAGAATGTAATTATAATGCATTCCCAAGCCAAACCATATCCTAGCATGGGATGGGGTAGTTTGGCATGAAACCCTTCCCAGAGCCAACAAGATTCTGGCAATTGTAACTGTTGGGAAGAAACAGTTTTCTCTATGACTTTAGGTTCTGGTAAGTCTACCACTCTCCAGGGTGAGGCCACACATGATATTAGGGCAGCTCAAATTGGTCTTGATTTGTTTTTCAAAAGACACAGATCTGGGTGGGTAGGAAAGAGGGGGTTGTATTTGGGAAGAGTTGGAGGAATTAGTGTGATCAAAATAAATGGCGCAAACTTGAAAGAATTAACAACTTTTTAAAATGAAATTAGACGAGATATTAGAACACAGGTGACAAGATAGAATGGTGTGTAGGTGCGCACGTGTGTATGCTCTGTGGGAGGTATTCAGGTTTAAAGTTAAAGAAGAGATGAGGGTAATGGACCTAAGGGAGAGCAAACAAGTATATATAATGCAGTCATATGGTAATTCACTATTTTTTAAAGTTTTACTGGATTACTCTTTTTTTTT
>BDUI01008820.1:55475-66184 GCA_002335545.1 Apodemus speciosus
AAAAAAAAAAAGCTACTGTAGCTGAGCCAGGATGCCTGGTTCTTCTCAGGATAGTCTCCCTGTTCTGTGACCTCAACCTCTGAGGCACTCTGTCCCAGACCTCAGTGAGGTATCTCTGGGGGTTTCCACCAGACTTGTTTCAGAGCTAAAATGCCTGAATTGACATGAAGCGTGCATAGCCGATAGCCCAACAAGAGCGCAGCTGTATGTGCACTGCCTTCTGGGGGCTCCGTGCAGGGCCACTGCGTAGGCGCAGTGAGCCAGGCTTGCACTGTCCTCTCCCACAGCCTCGGACCTGCCTGCTGGCTCTGGGACTTCCTTCGACGGAGCAAACAGGTAGGCTCGTTTTACTCCACGTGCTCTCCCGGTTGGTGTGTGAGTCCAGGGTGGGTTAATGACATTTTTTGGGGGGGAATGTATGTGACCTGGCCAGAGGCCAGATGGATGAAGCCTGCTTTGAAACTGGTGGTCTGTGGAGCTGTCTGGAGATGGAGGAACTCCCATACCTCCTGACGTGTGCTCATTGTAGGACTGGAGAGGCAGCCTGGGACCCAGAACAGCACCTCCTATCCTTTAGGAAACCTCTGTCAATCACGTGTCATTTGTCCACCCCCCCTCCTCGGGGTTGACGCTGAGCCCTGCATTCCCATAGGGCTCTGGGACTCACAGGGTTGCACTAGGCTGCAGACTGAGTGGGGCCCAGCCTATCTGCAGCTCGGTTCACACGGTACCTGGTTGCCCCTTCCAGGCTGGGTTCTTCCTGCCCCTGAGTGGTGGTGTGGACAGTGCAGCCAGCGCCTGCATCGTCTACTCCATGTGCTGTTTGGTCTGTGAGGCTGTGAAGAGCGGAAGTAGGTGACATGACATCCGTTGATCTGAGGAGAGGGTGTCAGGTTCAGAACCAGGCAGGGAACAGAGGACAAACCCAGGTTGTGGGCACCATGGGTGAGGGAGGTTTTGTTGCTGGGGACGGACGTCACCTGTCCTGCTCAGGTCCCAGAACCCAGGCCAGTAACGGCCATTTCTGGGCAGTTAGAGATGTGGCCTTGTCTGCCTGCCACCGCCTGTCAACAGTACAGTCCTAGGGGTCAGTGGATACAGGTTTTGGGGTCTGGCACCTAGATCAGCCTTATTCTTCCATGGGTGCAGTGGTACTGAGAATAGCCTGAGCAGCACAGGAACAGAGGTTAGCCTAGCAGAAAACACAGGTTAGCCCAACACAGACCACAGTTAGCCCAGCGCAGAGCAGTGAGTTAACACAGCTAGCTCTGTGGGAACTGGGGCCGGTGTGCAGGCACCGGGGAGAGGGACTCGCTCTTTCTGTTTTAGGATTACGGGCAATGGACTAGGCTAGATTTGTGGTCTCTCGAGTGATCAGTGGAGCTAGATGCAAAGGAACGTGGGGTGTGGACCGTGGGAGATGGATCGTGGAACCTTCACTTCAGACCAGAGGTCTTCCGGTGGGCTCTAGAGGTGCACCGGGGTTAGAGTGCATCTAGAGATGCAATGTGTGGGAGCTTAGGATCAGACCGGAGTACCTAGAACCTATACAGGCCCCAGGCAGATAGACAGAGGCTGGTACTTTAGGTGTTGCCTGGCTGCATGGGCGCTTGGGAGGGAGGCCAAGACTTTGTGCAGATAGTGGTTCTCATCCTGCTCTGGTGTCCCTAGATCGGCAAGTGCTGATAGACGTCCAAAACCTGGTCGACGAGAGCAGCTACACCCCGCAGGATCCCCGGGAGCTGTGCGGACGGCTGCTCACGACTTGCTACATGGCCAGCGAGAATTCTTCCCAGGAGACGCACAGCAGGGCCACGAAACTGGCTCAGGTGATTGGAAGGTAGGACTCCGTCATATGCCGAGCTCAGGCTGGCGCCATGGCAAAGGTCAGAGCCGTGGCTGCAGTGCCATCATGTACATCTGGCAGCTGAGGGAAATGCTGCTGTGGGTTGAGTCAGAATTTAAGGAAACAATACAGCCAAGCCAAGTGTGAACTGTACAGTTCACACGTACATACACATACACATGTGCATGTACATGCATAAACATGCATCACCCAGCCTTGCCCCTAGGTGCAGATGCAGGTCATATATTCCTTTCAGCAGAATACCACAGGGCTGGTCCATCAGGCTTTGGACATAGCTTGCACGTCGTGTGGGGAAGATCAAGGAGACTTTTCCAAGAGGTGTGACTTCCTCATCCAGAATGTTCTTTTATTCTGGCTCTTTGGAAGAACAAGAAACTGCCTGTCACACAGCCAAAAGCCTCCCACCAGCAGTTCTGTTCTTGGGCTTATGCCCAAAGGAGTAACGAGTCTCAACAGTTCCCTCYAYGGGATGCCCCTGGTTGTCCGCTCGTCACAGTAATGAGAGGAGAGAATGACCCAAAYGCCCATTAGCTGATGAACGGCTAAACAAAATGCCGTCTGTGCACACCGTGGAGTAGTACACTGGAGCGGAAAGGTGTGGAGTGCCTTTSCMSYRTGAGTGGCCCTTGGAACTGTCATGCTGTGTGAAACACAGCAGGTGTCAAAGGCCATGGCACATACACCTTCATTTCTGTGAGTTACCCAGCCTGGCATCTCCCTAGCAGACAGTGGACTGGCAATTGTCAAGCCGGGGAACTGGGAATGGAGAGTGACCGCTACTGAGCAGGATTTCTTTCTGGGGTGGTGAGCAGTAATGGTTTTACAGTGTTGTGACTGTGCTGACCATGGTTGAGTCCCATGCTGTTGGGTGGTAATAGGGGACCAGAGAGAGGGCTAGTAGGTAAAGGCGCTCGCCACCAAGCCTGATTGATACCTGATTCCATCCCTGGGACCCACGTGCTGTAAGGAGAGAACCAACTCCCCAAGGCCGTTCTCTGACCTCCACACACGTGCCGTGGAATGTGTGTCTCCTCCAATACATGTGATAAGAAGATGTTTTTAATTTCTATTTTAACTATATATGTAGTGTAGGTATGTGCATGTGAGTGACAAAGAGTGCGTTAAATCCCTGAAACTGGAGTTACAGGTGATTATGAGCCCTCATGTGGATGCTGGGAATCAAATCCAGATCCTTTGGAAAAGTAGTCAGCGCTCTTAATTCATGAGCCGTCTCTCCAGCCCCAAGGGATATGTTTCCCCTCCTGCCTCCCACCCCACCTTGGGGACAGGGCTTACTYTGGAGCTCTGGCTGACCTGGAGCTCTCAACTCCACCTGCCTCTTTCTTCCTTGTGCTGGGATTAAAGGCATGCACTACTACACCCAGGCTCAAGAAATGATTTTAAAGGTAGTTAAGAGCATGTCTTAGCCTGCCTGTGCRGACCCYGCCCCCCTGCTCTTCCAGCTACCACATCAGTCTCAGCATCGACACTGTTGTGAAGGCTGTCTTGGGCATCTTCAGCCTGGTGACCCGGAAGTTGCCTCAGTTCTCAGCACATGGAGGGAGCAGCAGGGAGAACCTGGCCCTGCAGAATGTGCAGGTAGGTGTTTGACCTGCCTCTGGCCCTCACAAAGATGTGAATGTGAAGGTAGCGGAAAACGGGAGCCTGGTGATGAGAYGGGCAGTGCTGGGTTAACCTTCTGCAAGTCTACTAGAGACCCTGGCCACGCAGCCGTGCTTTGGGTTGCAGGTCTGTGAGTGTCCAAGCATGGGAAAGTGTGTGTGGGCATGTGTGCCCATCTGAGCCTTGAACAGGCTGTGTCAGAGCATAACCACACATGGGCGTATGGGGGGGAGGGAGACCTGTGCGTTTGTTTCATTGAGGCCTGGCATGGATGACCCTGCCCCACCCCGGGCTGCCTCGGTTAGCCTACATGCCGCATGTCAACAGGGAGAGAAAAGGTTGTCCGTTGGGGTGTCAGCATACCATCTCTGTTTGCCCCTTGTGTGCATGGCCTCCTCTCCAATGGTAAATGGTGTGGAGGGCATCGCTGAATATCTCCCTGGCCGCCATTACTCAGTGCTGGCCTCCTGTCACTCTTGGTGCTATCACCCTGCCGTGGACTGGTACAGGGGGAGCCTGGGAGGCTTCTCCCAGCATAGCACAGCACAGCACAGCACAGCACAGCACAGCACAGCACAGCACAGCACAGCACAGCACAGCACAGCTTGATTCAACCTGTTTGTGTTCTAACTCTGTTGCCCCTGTGCTAGGATTGCATTGTAGTGTGGCTGCTTCCTGGGTCCTAGCACAGGATAACTTCCTTTTCCCTTCACCCAGGCTCGGATCAGGATGGTCCTTGCCTACCTGTTTGCTCAGCTGAGCCTCTGGTCTCGGGGTGCTCGAGGAAGCCTTCTTGTGCTTGGATCTGCCAATGTGGATGAGAGGTGCGTATGGCTGGGATGGACTCGGGCACCCCAAGTCTCTAGATGGAAGTTTGGTCCTTTCAAGACATAGTCTTCCTGTAGTATCAGGRTATCCAGAGAGTGCAGACCAAGAATCTTCTGTCTTTCCCCAGCCCAGTTCACACTCATCCAGCTTGGGCTGCTTCTGTCCCTGGTCTATCTCCAGCTCCTGTCAGCCATGCTAGGACCCCCACTTCCTCTTCCTTTCCTGTCCCATGCATCAAAGGTCATGTCACTACRAATAGTTTTCCAAAACTCAAAACAGCTATCTCAAAATCAAACCAAACCAAACTGTGAATGTTGGGGGGTGGTGTATGTATATAGGTGGGTGGGTAGATGGATGGGTAGATGATTGAGAGTGTGTGTTGATGTATGTATGTATGTATTGATGTATATATATATATGTATGTATAGGTGGCTGGATGACTGGATGGATGGATGTATGACTGGATGGATGGGTGGATGATTGAGAGTGTGTGTTGATGTATGTATGTATGTTATGTATTGATGTATGTATATATGTATGGATAGGTGGCTGGATGACTGGATGGATGGATGGATGGATGGATGGATGGATGGATGGATGGATGGATGGACAGATGAATAGGTGGATGGATATATGCATGTGTGGCTGTTTTTCTATGTGAACCTTTGTTCTTTRCTTAAAAAACATCCAGTAGTTCTCTTGTTTCCAGGTACCAACCTCAGACCCAGCAGTGGAGACTGCTAGATCCCCTTCCCAGGCTCAGTTTTCCCACTTTCCTTGGGTGAGCCACCACACCTCCTAACTGTTCCCACATGCTCCTCGTTAGCTGAGGATTTTTAAAACATCACATATTCATCRATTAGTCTTTTTGCCTGTCTAGTCATAAACTGAGTCACCCATCTGTGCATCCATTACTCTGACCATCCATCCATCCGCCCACCCATACATACATACATGCATACATACATACATACATACATACATACATACACACACCCCACCTACCTATCTATCCATCCACCCATACATACCTACATACATCCACCCACCCACCCACCTATCCATCCACACATATGTACATAAATACATCCCACCCCAACCCATCCATACATCTACCTACCAGTTCATTCACCCACACATTTATATAGATCCATCCACCTATTCATCCATCCACCCATCCACCCACCTATATATACATACATCCACACCCATCCATCTATCCATACACATACATACATACATACATACATACATACATACATACATACAAACACCCCACCCCATCCACCCATCCATATATCCACCTACCTGTCCATTCAGCCACACATCCATATATCCATCCACCTATACATACATACATACATACATACATACATACATACATACATCTACTTGCACCCTCAATCATCTCATCTATTTATCTATCTACCCACCCACCTATTTACATACCCCCCACATTCAGTTTGGTTTGGTTTGATTTGAGACAGCTTCTTACTATGAAGCACAGGTGGCCTCAAACTTACCATGTAACCCAGACTGCCCTCAAACTGGAAGCAATCCTCTTGCCTCTGCCTTCTAAGAACTAGGATTATAGGATTGTGTCGCCTCACCTAGCAGGTTGTGTGTGTGTGTGTGTATGTGTGTATGTGTGTATGTGTGTATGTGTGTGTGTGTGTGTAGCCAGTATGTGCCATGGCATGCGTGTGGGGGTCAGAGGACAACTTCTGGTATCAGTCTTCATCTGCCTTGTATGAGGCAGGCTGTCATTGTTCACTACTGTGTACCCCAGGCTAGCTGCCAGACATACATACATACATACATACATACATACATACATACATACACACACACACACACACACATACATACACACATACATACATACATTTCTGGGACTTCTGTCTCCATAGGCGTTCTGGGATCACGGATGGGTACCACTGTGTCCAGCTTTATGTGGGTGTGGGGGATCTGAACTCGGGTCCTCGTGCTTGTGTAAAGAATGCTTTACCTACAGGACTATTCCCCAGAGCCCAAGACTGTTCTTTTTCTCCTCAGGGAAGGTGAGGGTAGGGTTGAGAGGAGRAGACAGGAGCACGATGGGGTTGCCACCCTTCTGCAGTGGCACCCAGCTTTGTTRGTTTATTGTTGTTGTCGTTGTTTTGCCAAGAGATGGTGCCAAGAGAAGCAGTGAGTCAGGAGCTTGAAGAGAGATGATTAAGCACAGCCRTAAGGATGATGATGGGTAGTGCCTGTGGCATCTTGGGCCCAGTAAGTTCCATGAGTGTTTTTTGATGACTTGCCAGAGGACTAGGGCTGTGGCCTCTACTGCAGACAGACTGGCAGTGGGGTCAGGTCAGGACAGAGCAGCCTGGCACGGCTTGCCATGCCTACTCCCAGTGATGTTACGAAGGATACATCCAGTTCCACATGCAGCTGGCCGGGGTGTCAGGTACCTTCTAATGATACCTGCCAGCGAGCTCACCTTCCGGGAGAAATGCGGGGCTTCAGCACATGCTGTGTCATTTGTACTCATAACTTTTGCCCAGGAACCTCCATCAGGAAGGGACAGGGGAGCCTACGGGCCTGGGTTTCTAACATGAGCCAAGCCACTTGGTGGTTGCCTTCTGAAAGAGGGCTGTTGTCCCAAGCCTGTGGGTGACTCATGGGTGAGAGAGGGTGGGGTGGGTGTGTTCCTGCTAACAGAAGGCCAGGGCGAGGCCAGGCGCACACTATAGGCAGCCACGCTGATGACTGGTGTCACCTGAGCAGGAGGTAAAGGAAGGAGGCCAGATCCCACCGGGGTCCACAAGGCCCTGGAAAGTGGAGATCAGCCTGNCTTCCCTTTCCTCTCTTCTTGTGAGAGTTAGGCATATCCTACTCTGTCGAATCTTTCTCTGATTTTTCACTTTACCACTCAGTTAGACATAACTTCTAAACTTGGGTGCTTCCTTCTACAAACTAACTTTACCTTAATTGTTTGGGAGTAAAAGTGTGTACTAAGGGCTGAGCCACACCACAACTAGAAACAAGGTTTTTTTTGTGTGTTACTGTGTAAATAACACAATCTCTGGTTTCACGGTGTGATCAARTATCCTGTAACAAAGAGCTAGGGAGGAGGCYCCCAGGCYGTGAACACACTGTGGCACATACCCTGTGTCTGGGACACAGGGACAGCTGGCTCCATGCAGGGGGTAGTGGGCCTGTTCGACCCATTTTAGAAGCTGGCAGGATGAAGCCCCCAATCTAGGATTAGCAAACACTAGGCCTGGTCCTGTCATTAGGAATGGTGACCCTCAGGCTTGACTGGGGACATTATTGGTAGGGGAATTCAGCCTGTCTAAGACCTATCAGTTTCCCCATGATCTGGACAGCCTGCCCTGCATTAAAGGGAGGCCTTTCTCCTGCATTAGTAACTTTTCTAATTAGCATGACAAAACAACAGACAGATGTTCTTTAGGGAGGGAGGGTTTACTTTGGCTCACAGTTTGAGGGCGCAGTCTGTCATGGTGGGCAAACCTGGAGGCAGGAGAGTGAGGTAACCAGTCCGTTGTATCCACAGCCAGGAAGCACAGAGATGAGCACAGGTGTTCAGCTTCCTTTCCCCTTTTTATTCAGTTTGGGACTCCAGCCCATGGGCTGGTGCTACCCACACTCCGAGCACATCTTTCCACCTCAGTAAACCCAATCTAGASACTCACTCTGAGACAGGACCAAAGATTTGGTTCCCTGGTGATTCTAAATTGTATTGAGCTGTCAAGCAGCATTAACCATCACACCCCACTTGGGCCCCAAGTGTTGGGAAGCTCAGAAGTCTCCTCTTACCTCCCGTGGGAAGGGGTTTTCTAAGCATACTAGGCCAGCCAGGCAAAGGACAGTGTGGAAGTACCACCACAATTCTTCAGTGGATGCGCTGGAAGGCAGAGGGCAGCCATGCCCAAACCCCACTAATCCACCTCAGGGGACCACACAATCCTCAGAGGGCCTGGCGAGCTACATGCTCAACGCCTGGAAGAGTTGGGTGTTGGCTGCCATGTTGCTCTCCATGTTGTCCCCTCCCCCATCTTCCTCTGCTCATAGGATGGCTGCAGTGGCTACAGCCATCCCACCTATAAATGGCTATGCTCAGAGTTGGAGGAGCCATTGCTTTCTGTGTGTCTTTCAAGTAAAAAAGAAACACTCCTACCCCAAGTTACTGAGAGAGTTGTGTTTCCTCCTATCACTGGTGGATTGCTGGGAGATGTCTAAATGTAGTCCAAGTGCTGGTGTCAGCCGACAGATGCAGCTGGAGAGAGTTCAGGTCACAGCAGCATCCACGGCAGGCAGCTCTCACAAGCACCTGAAACTAGCACCAGGAGTCCACTGCCCTCTTGTGGCCTCTACAGGAACTGCATTCACATGCACATACACATACACATACACGTACACACAAGCACACACATACTCATGAATAAAAATAAAATACTTTCTTTTTAAAAAGGAAAAGGTTCCAGAGGGCAGTGGTGCCCCTGCTGAGAAAGGCTTCCTTTCTCATCAATCCTGTGAGACAGCAACCCTGTGCTTTCTCTTCTGCTTCCCTACACAGGAGGTTCTCACTGCCACCCTGGACCTGGAAGATGTCAGGAGCTACAGGGCAGAGATCTCATCTCGGAACCTGGAGGTAAGTGCCCTGGGAGACGCCAGCCTGAGTGCCCAGGCAGGCCTTGCAGGTGGCCCGGTATGCTGTGGGCTTGGCCATGGCCTTGGGGCCAGCATGTAGAACCGTGCAGAGACATGTCAGCTTGTTCCCTTCCCGTGATGCCTAGCCACCACTGGTCTGTTTTCTGCCTGTAACCATGGGAACACTTCCAGAGATATCACTGCACACCACAACCGCTGTTGTAGGCCTGGCTCCTCTCACGAAGTGTAGCATCCTTGGAGCCCACCGTGTGGAAGCATAATGGGGCTTTGACCTTTTTCAGGCAGGGTACAGTAGTTTTCTACCCAGTGGCTATACCACTGGGTGCCTACCACTCCTCCAGAGATTTGAGTGAGCATAGGTTCCTTTCCCTGGGTGTGTCTGCCCAGAAGTAAATCCTCAGGTTCACATGTGGCCCTCACATTCAAGCTATTGAAGAGGCCTGCTCTCCTGAGAGGCTGTCGCCCCTCCCATGCCCACAGTTCAGGGAAAGCTCTGGAACCTCTCCGCCTTTGCAAGCACTTGTCAGCACCTGTCAACTTTGATCAGTCCTTCCCACTTCCCCGTGGGCCTGTCTGTGTCTCCGGTGGCTGCCGGAGTCCTGTGCCTCACCCGTGAAGGCTCCAAACTGCAGCCGTCCCTGTGTCCTGACGTCTCCCCCCACAGGCCACCAGGGTGAGCCCATACCCCCGGGTGACGGTGGACTTTGCCCTTTCTGTCAGCGAAGACTTGTTGGAGCCAGTGTCAGAGCCTGTGGAGTGGACATACCACAGGCCTGAGGAGGARATAAGGTGGGTGCCCACCCTCTGGGCCTAGATCCTGTTGCTTTGTGGACACTACCATCCTGGTGGCTGCCAAGGCTTGTCAGGTGTAGGGGCTGCAAGGATTCCCAAAGTCTGCCCAGGGTAGATGTTCTGTTTCATTGGAGTTAAAGATTCAGTGGCTGCTACATAGTGAATTCAAGGACAGCCAGAACTACATAGTGACAGAGTGAGACCTGTCTTTAAAAAAAAAAAAAAAGAAAGAAAGAAAAAGAAAAAGAAAGAAAGAAAGAAAGAAAGAAAGAAAGAAAGAAAGAAAGAAAGAAAGAAAAAAGGAGAAAAAAAAAAAAGCTACTGTAGCTGAGCCAGGATGCCTGGTTCTTCTCAGGATAGTCTCCCTGTTCTGTGACCTCAACCTCTGAGGCACTCTGTCCCAGACCTCAGTGAGGTATCTCTGGGGGTTTCCACCAGACTTGTTTCAGAGCTAAAATGCCTGAATTGACATGAAGYGTGCATAGCCGATAGCCCAACAAGAGCGCAGCTGTATGTGCACTGCCTTCTGGGGGCTCCGTGCAGGGCCACTGCGTAGGCGCAGTGAGCCAGGCTTGCACTGTCCTCTCCCACAGCCTCGGACCTGCCTGCTGGCTCTGGGACTTCCTTCGACGGAGCAAACAGGTAGGCTCGTTTTACTCCACGTGCTCTCCCGGTTGGTGTGTGAGTCCAGGGTGGGTTAATGACATTTTTTGSGGGGGAGTGTATGTGACCTGGCCAGAGGCCAGATGGATGAAGCCTGCTTTGAAACTGGTGGTCTGTGGAGCTGTCTGGAGATGGAGGAACTCCCATACCTCCTGACGTGTGCTCATTGTAGGACTGGAGAGGCAGCCTGGGACCCAGAACAGCACCTCCTATCCTTTAGGAAACCTCTGTCAATCACGTGTCATTTGTCCACCCCCCC
>BDUI01008821.1:31753-42082 GCA_002335545.1 Apodemus speciosus
ATACCCAAATACACATACCCAAACATATACACTCATAGTACACTCAAACATAAACTCACACACACACATATATACTCAAACAGACACACACTCAAACATACATTCAAACACAGGTGTATATACACACATAAACGCTCACACACACACTCAAATACACACATACATACTCAAACACACACATGCTTAAATACACACACACACACACACACACACACACACACACACACATTCAGAGTTAAATATCATGGCACATGAGTGAACCACTTACCAATGCTGGAACAAGAACAGAAAAATTGCCCAAATCT
This sequence comes from Apodemus speciosus, assembly GCA_002335545.1. Classification (NCBI taxonomy): domain Eukaryota; kingdom Metazoa; phylum Chordata; class Mammalia; order Rodentia; family Muridae; genus Apodemus; species Apodemus speciosus. The sequence goes on from BDUI01008821.1 coordinate 32,059, forward strand.
GATTTGTTTTCCCAAGACTTGAGAATAAACTGTCAATAAACTGGAAAACAAATCTCCCGGCAGCAAACAGCCCATCAATTAAAAGCCTGGAACTCTTTCCCTTGATTCAAAAGCTTGAGGCTGTCTTATTAAGAAGGGTACTCAAATTTAATTTTTAAAAACAATGGAGTAGAATCTAAGCGGTTGTTTCCCATTATTTTCCCAAGCATCAAGGGTTGTCATGGGGGCTTTCAGGGACAACGGATCCTGCAAGCGTCCTTTACCCTTGTAAAAAGAAACACCAGATTATAGTGTCCGTGAACATCCTGGCTCAGAAATGCCAGCTCTTCACCAGTTAAGAAAACATGTGGTGTTGGCACAGAGACAGGAAACGAATGAGACAGGAAAGAGAACCCAGGAACAGATCTATAGAAAATGGAATTGGCAGCTCACAGAGCCGATATTTCAAATCAATGAGGAGAAGACAGATGAGCCAACACACGGCATTGTTAAGATGCGCTATCATTTACAAGAAAATTAAGATGGCTCTCACGACATGGATTCTGGATGCATCCTATGTCTAAACATATGCCTCTAGATCCCAAAGGAAATCTAATGATCTTTACACACACACACACACACACACACACACACACACACACACACACACGCGCGCGCGCGCGCGAGAGCTTCGACATGAGTCTGTGTATATCTGGTGCTGAGCTGTTTTCCCTCTGGCCCCCACTTTTCAGGAAGTTAAAACATTCTCTGCCTTTCATCCATGTCCACCTCACCACCGCCCGCACTAAGCCAAATGTCAAGATGGAAAACAAATGTGTAAACCCTTTGAGCAGAGGGCGCTCTGCAGCCTGCCCTTCTCCCAAGGAGTCCATTCCCGTCTGTTCTTTGAAATGCCTCAATGTATTCTGGATGATGGGAAGTAGGAGGGAGCGGAACAAGGTTGACCTCAAATGAGGAAACATTTCAGATGTATCTGGGAGGCAGCAGCTAGGGATACAGGGTCGTTAAAGAGGAAAAATGACGGCTGGGGGGTGGGGTCAAGTAAGCTGAGCATCAAATGATAGATGAAAGGGAAACTTGTGATCAGAAGGCAGAAAGAAGGAGCATTAGGACAGCCAAGATTTTCTTGAGAGAGAGAGAGAGNCTGCTTGCTCTCACTTAGCCTTCTCCTGTCTGGAAAAGTAGTCCCAGGGCCCCTCCCTAGGAACGGCACCACCCAGATGGTACCCTTCCGACATAAATTAATGATTAAGCCAATCTCCCGTGGTGAGTGAACGCTGGCTTGTGGTTTGATAGAACCCCCCCTAACCCAATGGGAAATTGAGACTTCTTGGAGAGTTCTAAAAATCTCTGAGAGGATATGGCCTCAGCTAGCTAAATCTACAAAGACCTGCAGACAAACAACACCCCCAGGAAAAAAAGGGGCAGCTTGCATCCAGGCATGTGTTTATGCAACAGACTGTCCCAAGGGCTCAGGAGGGGTCCAGTGATGATGGATCATCGCTAGCTGCTACAGGAAAGGCAGTCTCAGCCTCCTGTGGATGGAGACAACCAGAGTTGTCTAATGAGAGGAGGTCAGGAATTCTAGGTATGTAGGATTGTTTTACATCAACTTGACACAAGCTAAAGTCGTCTGAGAGGAGGGAACCTCAATTAAGAAAACGGTCCCATAAGATAGGGCTGTAGGCAGGCCTGTAGAGCATTTTCTTAATTAGTGATTGACCAAGGAAGGCCCCAGCCCATTATGGGTGGGGCCACCCCTGAGCTGGTGGTCCTGGGTTCTATAAGAAAGCAGGCTGAACAAGCCATGAGGAGCAAGCCAGGAAGCAGCACCCCTCCATGACCTCTGCACCAGCTCCTGCCTCCAAGTTTCTGCCATGCTTGAGTTCCTGTCCTGACTTCCTTTGACAATGAACTGTGATGTGGAAGCTTAAGCCAAATAAACCCTTTCTTTCCCAAGCTGCTTTGGTCATGGTGTTTCATCACAGCAAGGAAACCCTACCTAAGACACCAGGGAATGACCTTTTGACATGGAAACAAGAAGAAAAAGCATCACAAACCTATAATCAAACCTTCAGTGAGGTTTCAGCTCTCAATCAGAGGGGACATAGCACTGGCTAACCAAAGCTAGGCTGCTCTCCAAACAAGCAGACAGGCGGCATTTTTGTTGATTCTCTGGGGTAGGGTAAAAGTTGGTATTCATTGTTGAAAGATGGTTTTCTTCTTGGCCGACCTGTCGCAGAAACTTCTTGAGTTCCTCTGTGGCTAGAGCCATCACCCTGGGCAAACACCCTCATTTGTGTTTCAGTATGGGCCAATGACACCTGGACAGTGCTAAATGTGTGAGCTACTTTATGGATAGGCAGGGTTAAGATTAAGGCCTTGAGATGGTTTGTCAGGTAATAGCATTTGCCAGTCCAGCCACCAAGCCTGGCAGCCTGAGTTCCATTCTCCGTCCCACATGGGGAAAGAAGACAGTCAACTCCAAAAGTTGTCATATGACTCCCACCCCACATATAAACACATGTACAGTCTGTGTCATGCACGGATTTCACACAAACACATACACACACATATAAATAAATTCTTAAAAAATAAAATAGGCAGAGACAGGGTAGAAGAAAGCGGATATCGACTTCAGCAGACAATCGGCATTCTGCATGCAGGCCCAGCAGACTCTGACCTGTGGCTTACCTCAGTTAACAGGCTGACACAAAATGAAGGCAGCAATGCCAAATCTGTTCATCCAGTCACCCGTATCTAGGTCAAGTGAAGAGTCATAGTATATAGCCAAGCAGCCTTACGGTCCCATGAGGGAACTTTGACAACTGTAGTCAGAATGTACCCAGCAGAGGTGGGTACATTCCCACAGCAAAGCTTCTGAGAGACTAATGATGCATTACCCAGGCACACAGCCCCTTCAGTCAAATGGCAGCAAAAGAGGCTGGAGGGTTTGTACCTTGGTAACACGGGGAGCCCAAGAGTCTCAGTACTTCTCCTGCCTTCCGCACAGAAGAAGAGAAGTAACACATAGAAATGGAGAGTACTGTGAAGGCCACAGAGATTTCCTATGGTTTTGCTAGGTTCTATTGCTGTGATAAAACACTCTGAACCAAAAGGACTTGGTGGATGTATGTATGGTTTACCTATGTTGACTTTCATATCCCAGGACACAGTTGGTTGAGGGAAGGAAGCCACGACAGAATCCTGGATGCAGAACTGAAGCAGAGGCCATGGAGGAGTGCTGCTTACTGGCTTGCTTCCCATGACCTGCTCAGCCTGCTTTCTTAAGACCATCCAGCATCACCTGTCCAGGGGTGACCACACCCACAGTGGGCTGGGCCCTCCCACAGCAATCAGCTATCAAGAAAATGCCCGCAGAGTTGCCTACAGACCAATCTGGTAGAGGCAATTCCTTAACTGACAGTTCCTCTTCCCGGATGACTCTAGCTTGAGTCAAGTCAACAAAGCACCAACCCACACACCAAGTTTATCCTATGCTGAGCCCTGGGAAGCCTGTTCAGGGCTGTATGCTTGACAGTTTGGGCAAGAGAAAGAAGACCACTTAAGTTACTTGCTGTAACAGGCAGAAAGAGAGGAGGAGACAGCAGGAGAATTGTCCAAAGAGGAAAGATAAGAACAAGAAGGAAAGACAGGACAAACGTAAAGGTCATGACTGCCCAAACTACAGCAAGGGCAGAGACTGCCACAGGACAGCCAGTGTGCTGTCCCCATCCCTCAGCCTCCATCTTCAGGATGTTGTGATCAATTGCACAAGCAGGGGTGACTGTCCCCACGTGGACAGAGGCTAAGACTCAGGGAGGTGACTCATCGGAGCTGCACAGCAAGACAGCCACAGAGCCATGACTCAAACAACCGTCCCCTCCTCTGTCCTGGACCATTCTCTCTTAGAAAATGAATGTGCCAAGCACCCGACCTGTCACATGAAGTGACACGAATCAATAAGGAAGTTCCTCCCCTCAGGGAAATGGTATCTATACATTTAAATTGGCTGTCTTCATCATCAGACGAAGGGCATTTTATTTTAATGTAACAGCTGAGAGGCAAAATCAGGTCCCGTTTCAAGTACCACTAAAATCTGCTGTGTGGGTAGGCTCTCAATGTGGAAATGAGGCACCCTTAACAGCCGCCCACACAGCCGCCTAATCTTCACTCAAGAGGCGCTATTGAAAAAAAAGGTGACTCAAAATCACCAGCAACTTTGAATTTAACTTCTGAAACCTTCAGTTGATGGAGCAGGAAATGAACCAAGGAGAAGAGCAAAGGTCCCCCAACATGGCGGCCTGGAACTCCAGCCTTGTCCACAAGACACCTGTCACCATCTCCAAGGACAGTCACAGGCCCACAAAAACATCCGACCATTCAAGACAGCTTGTGACCATACCATTCATGGGGCAGCCTGAGGGGTCCTGGAGAGGGGAGTGGTGTTCTGTGCTGTTCAGAGATCAGGACGGAGTTGGGGAGGGAGTTGATACCTCCCATTTCCACCACAGTACCCCTGTCTACCTTGTGGCCTCCTGCTGGGTCACTGAGACATTTGCGACCTGACCTTCTGCTTCCACTGACCCTGCAAAGCTTCACAGTCCTGAGATGTTGTCCTTGGAACAGGAGTTGGGCACTGGGGCTCCCTTTATCCCAGATCCCTGTACCGGGTCCCCAGCACAAAAGCCTCACAGATATCCTGGGGCCACTTAGAATAAGTCCCATGAAAAGGTTCAAGGCTGATCTATCTTTGGGAGGAGGAGAGGCTGAGGGGGAGCAGAGTGGTTTTGAGGCAGGGCTTTTCTGTGTAGCCCTGGCTGTCCTGAAACTCTCTCTGTAAACCAGGCTGGCCTTGAACTCAGAGATCAGCCTGCCTCTGCCTCTCTGCCTCCCGAGTGCTGGGTCTAAAGATGTGTGCCCCCATGCCTGGCAGGCTCTTGATCTTAAACAAAGCTTTCAACCTGCTGACCCAGAGAGGACCTTACCCCGAGCTTTGTCAGTATGTAGCAGCATGGACACCATATCCCACGTCTCCACCGTTCTGTGGGATGACTATGGAGAAGAGGACTCCAGAAAAGACCGCAAGTATGCAAACGTGCACACATGCAAGTGGCTGGACAGCAGCCCCAAGCTGGGGTGCTGTCCTCAAAGAGGTAAAAACATGCACAGCAAATGGGGCACACAGCCACAGAGGTAGAAGACATTTCTGGACCCAAGATTTTCACATGAGCTGTCAATAGGCCCAGAGGGGACATTTTGATACCTGCTTTGGGATCACAGAGCCATCTGAAGGGCCCTTGGCTTAAACACCTGGTGTTGCCAGGTCCCCCTCAGCCACTCTGCTCACACATCTTCAGCTTCAAGAGGCCCCGTTTTGAAAAGGACCAGCTGCTTTTTGTTGTTTTTTTTTTTTTTTCAACATCCACGAGAGGTTGGATATGTGAGGGGAAGAGGGAGGGATGTGGGGTGGGATGGACAGAGGAAAGGCAGACTTTCACTGGCTTTGGAAAGCTCAGGTAATCAGGGAGGATATGTGTGCATATGTGGCATATGTGTGTGCACACGTGTGTGGTGTGTGTGTGCACACACATATGTGCACAAGCACATGCAGGCGTGCGTACATTGGAGGCCGGAGGTTGATGTCAGCTGTCTCCGATCGCTCTCTAACTTCCTTTGTTCTTCAGAGTCTCTAACTTAGCCTGGAGCTTACCAACTCAGCTAGGCTGGCTGGCCAGCTCCAGGGATCTGCTAGTTTCTACCAAATGCTGGAACTACAGGCTTGCACCACTCCTGGCTTTTCGGAGGGGGCAGAGCTGTGGGAATCCAAGCTCAGGTCTTTGTGGGGGTACAGGACAAATACTGTACCCACAGAGCCATCTCCCCAGCCCAAGAGTGACATTTCTAGAATTCCATGACCTCACCTTTCTTTCCTCCCCAATCCTCTAGCCTTGGTCCCCAAAGTCTCCATGTATCTGTAATTATTCCTCTACTTTGCTATTGAGTCCCAGACACCAGAAATGCAACATCTGACTCCTGCCATCTCCTACCTTCCTTTTCTAGAACTTTCTAGTTACAAATCATTTGTGTTTGCTTAATGTAATATCTTTGAAAATACAAAGGTCTCTGGCTCTCGCCTTCACAGGCTACACAAAATAATCTGCTTTCCATTATACTCGATCAGTGAACTCTTTCTCCTACCCCTGCGCACCCCACCATGCCCCAGCCACCCCCCTCTTCCATTACTCTGCATTTGTCAGGTCTTAGAACTCTCAACTTTGTTTTGTATCTAGAACTCATRTTAATTAAATCCCAAATTAACAACTTAATTGCCTGAAGATTAATTTTTAAAATGAAAGCCGATCGGAGTTTGTATGATCATTATGTAAGTATCTTTTCCTGCAAAGCACTGCAATTTGCTCCCTGGGGAAGAACACATAATTGCATGTTATTAGCAGTTTCCCCTAAACAAGTGGGGGGCGCTGCTGGGGGGCGTCTACTATCCCACCTTTCATGTTCCCTGTCACCTGGTAGGTCTCCATCTGTCTTCTGAAAGGAATCAGGGAACTTACGAGGTGGGGAAGTCAGATTTTTAAGAGACACTACTCTGCCATAGCACTCATAGTCTCATGTTGACTTCTGAACCCTCTCAAGACTGGAAGGCATGTTTTGATGTTCTGGGTTTTATCCTGTGGTCAGATGCCATGCTGGGGACCAGATGTGTGCTCTCGGGTGACCGACTCTCTGAAGTAGTTTCTGTTGCCTCCTCTAATTCCTGCTTTCCTGTGTGTGTGTGTGTGTGTGTGTGTGTGTATCACATTCATGTTTGGGGGGATGCATATGTATGTGTTCATACGGAGGCCAGAGGTCAACCTCAAATGTGTCTTAGGCCTCACCCACTTTCTTTTTGAGACAGGCTCACCCACTGGACTGGAGTTCTTCTGGTGGGCTCTACTGGCTGACCAGAGAACCCCTGGCATATGCCTGTTTCAACACACCCCAACCCCAGCACCAGGATTATAAGGGAGCACCTATCACACCCTGGTTTTGTGTGGGTTCTGGGGATCAAAGCCCGGCCCTCTTGTATACAAGCACTTTACCACTGAGTCATCCCTCACTCTTCACTCCTGATTTCTGTTGGGAGATTCACGAGTGATCCATTACATAACATTCCTTAAAATCCCCCTTTTGTTTCCTTTCTTAACACATCGAGTCAGTAGAATGCGTTTGACTGTCGTATCCATGGCCTAGATTGGCAAAGCAAAACATGGAAGTCACCATGTCCAGAAATGAAGCTGCGTGAGAGCTTGGAGGCRCAGAGAACGAGAGAGTCAWCAGRTCGTCTCTCTTCTAACTCCATCCCTGTGCAATGCTATCTCATCCCAGGGTCACGAGACTCTAAGCCATGATCACGTCTCAAGACCAAGAACCACTGTCCCAACCAACGAGGGAGAAATGTAGTCTGTGGGCTTATGGCATTGTTGGGAAGGATGAAGGCCCAGACTCGAGACCTAACTTCCAGAAGTGACTCAGAACCACATCCACAAGGCAGCCTACCAGGAAGCTGTTCTAGCCTACAGAGGAATTCTGAAGGAGACAAAAACCAGCCCTGACTCTTGGTCTCAGAGTCCACTGAGAGGCAGAAGCTACTGACCTTCCTCTGTGGGTCACAGGCCCACAGCCCAGATAAGCATACAGATGGCCCATCCCAACACTTCACACCCACACACTAAGGGCCAGACTCTGGTCCATCTGCCAGCTGCACAATGCAAACCTTCCTCAGCCATAATAGTTCTGTAATGGTCAGATTTGTATATTATTTTCTTATCCATCCCCCCCCCCCCTTCTTACAATGCTGCRSAGTGAACAGAGAGGCTCACAAACACTATGCAAACACTTTATCTTTACCCCATGTAGTGCCTATTGCTGGTTGTCAACTTGACTATATCTGGAATGAACTACAATCCAGAGCTGGAAGGCTCACCTTTGATCCTAATCCGGAGGCTGGGAGATACAAGTTTCTGACCTGGATCTCCTCATGGAGATCTTGAGGCACAGTGGCTATGTATCCCAGAAGATTAAGACGGGGAGATCTCTGAGTTCAGGGTCATCCGGGACAAAGCAAGTCCCAGATCCAGGCATAGTGGTACCACCTTTCATCTGGCCCAAACCTTCTGCTGGAGACATATATAAGGACAATATATAAGGAAGAAGGGAGATTCACTCACTCTTCTTCGCCTGCTTGCTTTGTGGGACTGAGCAACTGCTAGATCCTTGGACTTCCATCCACAGCTGCTGCTGACCATTGTTGGGAGTTGGACTACAGACTGTAAGTCATCAACAAATTCCCTTACTATATAGAGACTACCCATAAGTCCTGTGACTCTAGAGAACCCTGATTAATACACATCACATACTTAGATTTTTTTTTTTTTGAGACAACTGCCCCAAATAGCCTTGAATTTACTCTGTAGTCCAGGCTGGCTGTGAATGTGAAAAGTCCTGCGGTAGCCTTCTGAGTAACTGGGATGACGGACTTCACTACCAGGCCACGCAGGCTTATAACTAAAAATGACACTCAGCTGTGTGTCTTCTGTGAGTGACATGCTCTTCCTTAGACCAATCCATTCAGCTAAGTGTGTTCACTGAGGGCATTGCACCAGTAGCACCCATTTGCCTAAATATACGGGGCCCAGTGCATGTGGTGTCCATTGCATAAATATATCCCCATTTATTTACCATTTTCTTGCCAGTGAACTTTGGAGGGTTTTTCTCCATAATTTGTATAGGTCACACTCCGTCACTGTTTTACAGTGGTATTCATGTATAAGATCTTTTTCCTTTGGGTAGAATTGGTGAATCTTGCAGCTGGTGAAATTGTGTCTTTTTCTCTAAACCAGATATCCTCAGTCCCACGGTGTCTAGATGAGCCACCTCCAGGTCCGCACCCTCACAGACACCGCATCTCCCCAGACTTTCACTTTCATCCTTTATTTGCTACGATGGTTGCACTTCCTTCTCCATAAATTAAAAATGCATTCAATTTTCCTCTGACTTATTTGCCTTCTGTATTTGTTTTTCTGTTGGGTAGTTTATTTTTGTACTTTTAGAATTTTTTTTTTTTTTTTAGATCTTGTGTCAGCTAAGTACGTAAGCTGATTCCTTTGGCTTGTGACTTGCCTCTCTGTGCCAGTGTGCATGTACACGATTGTGTGTCTATGTGTACATGCACATTTGTGTGTGTGTGTATGTGTGTGTATGTGTGTGTGAAAGCCAGAGAACAACCTCAAGTGTCATCCCCCAGGAACCATCCATCTGTTTTGAGACACGGTCTTTCATTGGCCTGGGGCTGATTCAGCCAGGCTGGCCGGCCAGTGAAGGCCAGGGATCCGCCTGTCAATCTTCCCAGAACTGGGCAAGCACACATCAGCACACCCAGCTTATTACATGAGACCTTTTTAAGGTGAACTCACCCTCATGCTTGCATAGCGAGAACTTTACTGACTGAGCCATCTCCCCAGCCCTGTGGCTTATCTTCTAAATGTCCTTATGTTTGGATGAACAGTAAATGTATCTGTCTTCTCCGTCCGGAATCTAGTAATCCCTCTTTGCTCTGAGACCACGAAGCCATTCTTCCACACTTCTTCTCCCAGTTTCAACTTTAAGATGTTTATCTGTTGAACACTGGCTTAGCTAAGAAACAGCTGACTTTAAGGTGTACCCTGTAGATAACCAGTTACCCCAACACCACCTATAACATAGTCCATTTTCCACCCACTGCCCCACCACAGCTCCGTGGGTGGCACATTCCCCCATGTGCACCGGCTTTGGGAAGCCCTCCGTGGTTCCCCAAGCTCAGCTTGTATGTCATGGGCTGCTCATGGGTAGCACAAACCGAAATCTCCGTGTAAGATGCTCTGAGATCTGCCATTACCACCACCCGGCCCAGGGCTATTCTGAGACTATATTCTCCCATGCACTAAGTTTAGAATCATTTTGTTGAGCGTAGTGGGGAAAAAAAAAA
>BDUI01008825.1:65518-77949 GCA_002335545.1 Apodemus speciosus
ATATATATATGTGTGTGTGTGTGTGTGTGTGTGTGTGTGTACACATACATATGTGTGTGTGTAACAACTTTTATTTGCTGAGAGATTCTCTTTATATAACTTAGGGTGGCCTCAAACTCACAATTCTCCTGCATGTCTTCTAACATGCTGGTTTAGAGCTGTGTAGCAACATCATTGACATCAAGGGCACCTGTTGAAAGAGTCCCCTTTGCCTGGATCATGAAATCTTGATTGTTGTGGTTGACTGAGTCTCCTTTCCTGCCTGGTTCTTGATCCTAACTTTTATGCTCTCTTTCTTTGATAACTATGTAATCAGCTAATTGACTTCCATGTTTGGCTTCTGTATTAGTCTTTTGCTTGGTATCAAAATATCTGCTGCTGGGCACTCTATAAACAAGAAAGAGGTTTGGGGGTTGTTTAGAGCACAGTTTTATGGGTCTAAAGTCCAACAATGGGCCGCAGTATTTGCGAAGCATGGGACCAGGGTCCTCTTAACTGTGACACAGCATGGCAGAGGTTCACCGAGGAAATCAGCTTGGTGTAGCGGAGAAAACCGAGAGGCATAGCTTCACCCTATAGCAACCTGACTGGAGGAGAGCTAGAACTAAGGCTGCATGCAGCCGGTGTGCTTTTTTTTTTTTTATTATAAGGAGGCTCCAGTGGCACAGAAGCCCATCTCTTGAAGATTCTACGCCCCTCAGCACTACAACCTTGAGGAAGCTTCTTGCGGAAGATGAACCATCAGGGAGACCAACCTCATCTGAAACACAGCAGCCTCAAAGTCTATTCCCTATTCATGCAGTGGCACCTTCTTTTTCAGGTTCCGACACAGGGTGGGAGGGTGCCGTGGTGAACAAGGCCTTGTATCTCTCATGGGAAAGATGGTTCACAGCCTAGGCTGTCTTCAAAGATCCGTATAAAATGTGCCWATGTGAACACCATCTTTCTAATCAGAACTCCTCCCAGTTGCTTGATCACCCAGAGACTAAAGTACATATTCCACGAAGCAGCTCTTCCTCTGTGCTGGGGTGACAGGCACCATAGGCGACAGAAACTGTGTTACTTTTCTAGTGCCGTCATGAATACTGCATCTAAGCCAACTTATAGAACAGTCTCTTCTTATGGTTCCAGAGGGATATGCGTGTGTTATGACAGAGCATAGGCATGATGGGTGGAGTTGGAAGTTGAGAGCTTATATCTTGAACCACCAACAGGAAACAGAGAGAGAGAGAGCAAAGTGGCAACGACACATTGAACCCCCAAAGTCTGCCCCCAAGTGACATACCTCCTCCAGCAAGAACATACCTCATAAGCCTACCCAAAGAGCGCCACTAACTTGGGATCACATGTTCAACCTTCGAGGCTGTGGGAGGCATTCAAACCACCACGGGCACCAAACAACCTATAACTTGAGAAACAATTCTTAGAGGTCTCAGTTGTTGTCTTAATCGTGATTTCCACGGCTGTCATAAAATGCCATGGCCCAAAGCAAACTCTGGGAGGAATGGATTGATTTCAGCTTACACTTCTGCATCATAATCTGTCCCTGAGGAAAGTTAGGGCAGGAACTCAAGCAGGGCAGGGACGGGAAGGTGGAGGAGTGATGACTGCTGGCTTGCTTCTCACGGTTTGCTCCGCCTGTTTTCTTACAGCATCTAGGACCACTATWTGAGTGGCACAACCCACCGTGGCTAGTCAATCAGCAGTGCAACAAATGTAACACAGGCTCGCCTGGAGGCCGGCTGGGTGGGGGTACTTTCTCTATTGGGGGGTCCCTCTTCCAAAATGGCCCTAGCTGGTATCAAGTTGATGTAACACTAGCCAACATACGTTTGCCTACACACTGCTTTGTCTTGGATTCGGCCTTTTGTCTTTGGACTTCTAAGTTTATGTTCTGCTACCAGCTCTCCCATTCTTTAGGAGATGGTCTCTCCTCTCCTGTCCTATCCTCTCCTGCTGGCAACCATCTATTCTGTGCTGACATTTGCTTTGCATATTCTGTTGTCCCAACACTCACCGTATTAAAATCCAATTACACGTCTACCTGCCTATTTGTCTAACTAGGCTGGGAGCGTCTGGAGGTCAGGAACTACACATCTCACTCACGCCTGCTTTTCCCACACTTGGTACAACAGTCAGCATTTATTATTCATCGAATGAAGATGTAGTTGCTAAATAAGAAATAGAATCAATAAGTCACATCTAGACTTAATTCAATTTGCAGTTTCCGTGTGACTCAAAATAATAATATTTAAAGTCAAGGTAATAGTCATCAGACACTCTTAATTGCTCCTTTCTCGAGTGTATATGCATTTGCATCTATTTCAATATGCATTCAAATGCTTATTACATTTATTTTATGTACAGAYTGCTCATTATAGAAAAACCATCTCAAGTCAACCAATGCGTTTAAGGAAATCACAGTGTAGTAAAACTCAGCCATTCAAACTCCTCACCAAATAACCTACAAGATTTTCACATATAATACTGCATGTCTCTGATATTAATAAACAGAATTACTATGCCTAGCCTTGAGAAGATTATTCTTTAAATAGCACACAAGAAAAAGTAGTTAGCTGCTCTTCAAACACTTGACTACACTCAAAATGGCAAATAAACTGAGGTTCTATGATGCTCGCATTCATTTTTTTTCTATTTCAGTGATAATTATACCCATAAACCTGATTCAGCATTCACTGCCGCTGAATTCATTAATTAAAACAATCTCACTGCTACCACTGGGATTTCTCAAGGATATCAAAAACACACTCAAAAATCAAAATAGCATACATCATCAGTTTTGATATGTGCTTAGTATGCTGCCCTTTGATTCTAACTCTGCCGCTATAAGAAGGTTCCAAGTTTAAAGACAAGGAGAAGAGATCACCTCCTGTATAATTATAACTAAACCGTGTAGAACGTAAGATGAGTTTAATAGACGTGGCAATATCTACATGAGTCACAAAAGAGTCATTTTCTAAAAAGTATCTATAGGATGGGATATATAAGTGCATGCACATATTTAAGTAATAGCAATTATAATATGTCTTTATCATTCCAGTGTGTGTGTGTGTGTGTGTGTGTGTGTGTGTGTGTGTGTGTGTGTGTGTGTTAGAGATCTGCTTGCCTCTGCCTCTCAAGTACTTGGATGGCATATTCTTAAATTCTACTTAAACTAATACTTCTGTGTTCACAAGTGACTTATACCTACCCATGAAGTGAGGACATTTATCCTTAAATGAACGTGATAGCTTTCGGTTAGAGCCTGGAAAGTTGTAATTGAAATTATAAATGTATACTCACCCAGGAAATGCAAGTATTTCATGTATTGGAAATATATGACTGTTTGTCAAAGCAGCACCCTAACTCTGAACTTGATTTAGTGAGCACCCCAACACACCCCATTAGCTGCTTGGGACACACACTAGAGCAATGACATAAAACACCAAATAGCATTTGCCATGGTAGAGTGCGCCAGAATTGACCACTACACTGCAGAAGAGAGCTCCTAATGGGATTTGCATCCAAGCTATAACTTAGTCTGTGTAGCAGAATCTCATACAATTAAAGTAACACTGAAAATAGCATTTGTTTCATCCAGCAAGGGAATTCCACCTTAATTCTCACTACCAATTTCCTTTCCAAAGGACGCTGGTGGGTAGAGTCGGAGGAATGGAATCAGTCTAGTGAGCAGACCCTAGACGTGCCTGTGACTCATCTTCAGAGAATCCAAGTATTGTTCCCTCTTTGCAAAGGGCATCTRTACCACTTACAGCATCTGGGGACACCACAGGCTACTGCAAGGCCACTGGGGTTTCTCCCAAACTCTTTTAAATGTATGATGATAGCTCATAGGTCCCTCTATTTCTTCTCTCTTACCTATGTTCAGCTGTTCAGAAAGGGAGAGAATTTCCCACCAATGCTTCCAGAGAAACCKGTTTGGCCTGAAATGGTGATTTAGGGTATAAAGTAACTCAACTTCTCTACTGAGAGACAGACATAAACAGTGTCAGAAGTATTACCTTATTTAAAAGGCATGCCTATTTTTTCATCTTAAAATACAGTAAGTCAACTTTTAGGCTTTCTCCCCATTAAATAGGGAGCTGACTTTTAATATACCTATTTCAAAGGTAAGTCAAACTGGTTCCTTGGATCATGTAGCCTAGCTGTTCAAAGCAAGGATCTTCTACATAAAAAGACCCTGCTTTAACGTTATATACCCTCATTGTGAGTCCAATTAGCCCTTAATACTTCAGTATCACACACAATTAGCGCGGCTTCACTAAGGTCCCGCAACAGGTGCAGTGCTAAGACTCCAGGTGAGAAATGCGGCCTTATGGGAATGATGTATTTTATTGTGTGAACTGATGAACATCAGCTAAACGGGATTTTAATTGACTGGCTGTCTAAGTAACACGCCTTTGAGGGAAACACTACTTTTGAAATTTCCTTCGGCCAGGAGGAGAAGGAGCAGGCTGAATCCTTTGAAGTCTATAGCCATCAGACTAATTATCAGCACAATTCAATGCACATTCATTTAATTACAGTAAATTGAAAAGGATGTGGGGTTTCAAATGAAAATAAGAGAGTCGATAAACGGTGACAGAAATTACAGACTATGCAGATCATTAAGAGGAAGCCGTGTGTTTTTCCTTCCCTCTCCTTACCAGACCTAGATAGACCTGAATGCTGCATACAGAGGCAGAATAAGGGAGAGAGAGGAAGCAGGGATGAAAAAGAGGGGCATTTATTGTGGGCCAAAGCTAGGCAGATACTTGATATTATTACTTATTTCATCATCACTCAAAGATACTATTTTCCAAGAAAAACAAACAAACAACGCAATTCACTTAAATCCAAGTCCTGTTCTGACACAACACACATTCATTTAAGGCCACTACTGTCTTATCCCAATGAGCTGTGTACTGCTCACTGGTACTTGTATTTTACCCAGGTTAGACACCATAGCACACAAAGGTTAAGTGACGTGCCCCAGGTCCCAGGACTGGGAGACCCAGGGTCAAATAACAACCCTTCCAAGAAGACTCTCGGTCATGGTGGGATGGAGAGGAGGCCAAGCTCCCCCTGGGTTGCCTGACGCTGAAGGTCATTCTTAGATCAAAGATCAGCCTCCCACTCCCCACCCCCCAGAACATTAAAAAGTAGACAGGCCAAGAAGGAATGAGATTAGGGACCTTCTAACAAATCACTGGCAGTTTAGCTGGCCAAGTAACAGGCAGGGTAGAAAGGCTGGGACCTTGAGTGACACAGGTATCAATGGTCAGGAATGGAGGCAGACATGACGGTGATGATCTAACTGCTGGCCACCAAGGTCTTCACTCAGCCTGCTTCCCCCACCCAACATTGCCAGCTGACTAAGATTAAATGCAGGGCCTGCTGATACTGCCAGCAAATGGCGCATCTTAAAGGCACRAAGACGGATGTTGTGAAAACACTACAAAGTCCTTTGTTCCTGACATTTAGCTAGATAGTCAGAACCAAGAGCAGATGACTTGCTAAGTTGGATAGTTGGAATTAGGTCGGGGTGGGGGGCATCGTCTTTCGGCCACACATTAGAGAAAGAAGCCTAAAATGATCCAAAAGCCATGGGTACTCTTATTTTTGATCTGGAAGCCTATAGCATTTATTTGGTGACCTTTCAAGGGCTTATTTGCTGGAGTGGCTGTTAAGAGGGGGTTGGAAATTACCATCATGCAGTGTTTGTCAGTCTGCAAGGAGCTGACATACAACAAGGATTACAACCACAGAGACTGGTAACTTCAAGAGAGGACTTCTCCCATATCCAGAATTTGGAATCCCAAACGAAGCACCATATACTGAATTTTTCTCCCCTCTAAACTCTTAGGAACTGCCAATTCTATGGCTGACAAAAATAAGTTAGTTTATGGGGAAAAATTGATGTGCTCTATGACTTGTTTTGAATCTCTGCCATCTTCCAACAGTGAGGTGTGTGGTGTGGTCTCAACAGTCTTTTCCTCTTGTGGGTCACTCCAGCCATCAAGACTGCATTAGCACCGCAGTGGTTCTAGCACCTTCTAATGTTGAACTGTTGGCCTCTTGGTCAGCAATGAATGGAATCTGCTCCCCTTTAGTAACTAAACTTTTCTTTGAAGATATACTAGAACATCGGGCATTCTGCTTGCATAGTTGTACRAATGTTGAATAGCATCTTTTCCTGGGAAGACAGCCTCATTCACAGTATTTGCAATGATGAAAACAGGCAGTGCAAACTCCCATGTAAAACTCAATGGAAATAGAGATGTCTGGGTCCTCCCTTGGTGCCATTCTGGTTCATTATTTTACTTAACTCTTCCTTGCTTTAATCTTTTATTATAGACTGTCATACACCACACACACAGASACGCGTGCGTGCACGCGCGCGTGCAGATACATACGTAATTAGGATTTTGTCTGACATCTCAAGCCAATATAAAAATGAACAGAATTAGATAATGAGTAACTCAAGAATCAATGAAAGCTAACTGGAAGATCAATATTCTGTCAAACTTAGAGTAAATTAAACTACCCCCAAGAGAGCAGAATTGAATTGTTTTTGAAATTTTATATTAGAAATATTTGACTAAAGATAATGAAATGAAAGTAAATAATATGGCTTTGAGTGTCTCACTTATAAAGTTATTAAGATGACCTGCCCAGGGCCGGAGAGATGGCTCCTTGGTTCAGAACCCTGGCTGTTCTTCCAGAGGACCCAGGTTTGATTCCCACCACCCACAGGGTGACTTATGACCTTCTGTAACTCCACTTCCAGGGAATCCGCTGCCCTCTGCTGTCCTTTACAGGTTCCAGGCACACACACATGCATACACATATGTAAAATACACATACACATGAAATAAAATAATTTTAAAAAATTTAAAGAACCTGTATATAATTGCAAATTTTAATTCTTACCTTGAAGTAGCCACAGAGGAGGAAAAACATGGTCTTTTTTTTTTTTATATATATCAGGTCAAAAAAATCTGAATTACCCTTGTTTAAAATCACAACTCACAATTCTAAAGTCTATTACATACCTATTACTCTGCTTCCCAGAGGGAAATGTAATTAATGAATGAATTTTTGCTCCTTCTGAGTAAACTCTGAACTTTCAGAATAAATGAATGTATCTGAAATACTCTTATGGATACACACATGTAACACACGATAAGGCCCATGTTCATATCAACAACAGCAATTCATTTCCTCTTGTTCCCTTCCTCAAAGGGACCTCACTGAAGATCCTCAGACCATCAGAATGTTGCTTAAAAAATAATCCCACCCAAACCTTGAGGAAAGAGTAAACCCAAGTTGAAGTCATCACTGCCCAACTTAAAAAAAAAAACAACCCACCTTTGATGCTTTCTTCTCTACTGTTAATGGACCTGTTCACTCTCACCAAATGCTGCCCAAATGTCCAGAGCTTCAAGGCTAGGCTCTGCTTGTTGTGTTGTTCCCTGACTGCCACTGGGAGGAATGAAGGGCGCAACTTTATTTTCTTTCTTCCTARGYAYACRGTCTATGAGCCTGCCAAGGAAATCCATTCTCCTCTAGTTAATAATACCAAGGCAAAGGCAGACGGGCCACGTGTGAGAGACTTACATTTTCCTCCGGTCTYCRCAGCCAGTCAGAAATTGCAAACTGAGTACTAAAGTCTACAAAGTTTCCCCTTGTGTTTTCTGGGGGTGGGGTGGGGTGGGGGAGGGCAATGGCCCATGATTGGAAATTTGTCATGGTACACAATTAAGAATAATAAAACTAACACATAATTTGCTAACATAATATTGAAAGGTTAACACCACAAAGATCGGAGTGAAAAAAGACAAGTTGGCTCAATGCGGGACATTTAATAGAGATAAAGGGCGTTTACTGTGCAGATTACAGGAACCCAATGGACTACCTACATACACRCTTTCCTCATTTCTTTTATGCAATATTTTGTTGTATAATTATGAAAGCAAGAGTCCAACTGCAGTCTCTGAGTATATATCTGTAATTTCTCAAGTAGAGTGTGAAGTGCGGACTGTAAGAATGACTTCCGAATTCACTAGGAAAAGTGATGGAAATACAGACTGTGCTGAGGAACAGCCAGGGGGAGAGACATATTGGCAGCACGGTTGTTAGCTTCGTTTTATGAAAAAGGACGGTCCTAGTCCCTACTGGAGGTTTGGAATAAAGCCGGGCCTATCAAGGACTTTCACTTCTAACATGAAGATCCTGGGTAACTATCRGCAGTTTTGATTGACTTTGGTTTAATGCATTAGAATATTCTACACCAAATAAATTGTCTCCAGTGAGTTAAATGAAACTTTTCCACCCCCTGAATAGGAAGGAAATATCTAGCGAGCAGTAGGGAGCGGCAAGGCCCACTCTATCTTATCTRAAACTGAAAACGAACCACCACGGATCTGCTCTGCCATTACAAAACAAAGCTGACAAAAGCTACTCAATGACTAATAAAGGTGAAATATTATTAATAAACAATCATCTTTCTTTTCCAATATTGTGCAACTCTTCTGTTTCAATTTTCTCTTTGCTGTTTGATTCATCGGATAGATACCACATTAATAACAGACGGAAGGAGAGACATACTCCTAACATTAGAAACTAAGGGAAAGATTTTTTTTAACTGTCTGTATGTTAGTGCTGATGTTCCAATTCTTCTTCGAAGCAGTGGTGACTAAAAAACGTCAGTTTTCTTTTCAATTTATTATTGCATATAAATTATTATTTTTTATATTATTACCCCATACAGGCAACAGGACAAAAGTACCAGCAATTCATAATGACATCTTTTGGACCATGCAAGCTGCTATTGAGACATCCTTAAATCCATTTTTTGTATGTGGATTTAATTGCACAGTWATCTAGTTCCCAAGGACATCAAAGGCCACGTCCTAACTCCTTACCAAGAYTTCAATTGCCCTCATCAGTTAGTAAGTTAAAGCACGATCAAATTTGTTCTTCAATCACTTGAGCCCTGTTAATAAACTATTCTGTGTGCTCATTCACCCATTCGAAGATTCTGCAACTTCTTTGAATTATCTTCAAGAGGAATCTACAAAGACATCTTTGATTGCAACCTGGCTCCAGGGACGCTTTATCAACACTGTTTTCCTATTCCGCAGAAGGTAACAGGTGACTTGATCCAATAAAAGTCAGACTTAATCTTTTCTTTTTTCCCCCCTGTACACAGACTGTGTTTCAAAACTATATCTAACGCACCAAACACTGTTTGTAAAATCTAATCATTTGACATCAAATATTGATCCACCTCACCCGCCCCGCCCCCCTCAGGGGGAGGGGAAACAAACCCATGCTATTCACAAGTATTTATTTGGGCTCTACTACATTAACATAAAAAGAAAAGAAAGAGAGAAAGCATGAAGGGAAAACAGGAATCACAGTCAACCGGAAGACGGAAGCGCTCAATGGCAACATAGTAAAGTAAACAGTGCGACTTACCGCTCTCACTGTCCGACCTGTTCTCGTGCTCCGTGTCTGTCAGGGTGAGGGCTGAGTTGGACCGGCTTGACAGGCAGGAACTGCGGCCCGATTTGACCCCCCTGCCCCAAAGTCTCATGGCATGCTCAGGGGACATCACTGCTTCGTTTTCCGTATCAGCATCTGACCCTGCACTGATGGAGTAACCTCTGTGAGGGAGCCCCATTTCCGCACAGAATGCCACTCCTCTTCGAGTTGCGGATTCACACACTCCTAACTGCCTTAGGGTAAAATTCTGTCCTAATTAGGGGGAAAGAGAGATAACAACTAGTGAGTATATGGTTCCCGTGGTTTAGTTTCTTTTCATTTTTCTTTCAAAAAAGAAAAACCTCCCTGAAAGAAACACTCATTCGTTCAGGCTTTACCCCTGTTCGCACCAGCTTTGCGGGGCATATGGTCAAGTGGATGCAATTATGGGGTGAGAGGCGGCCCAGTGGGCTGCTTGGAGGCTTCCGTTCAGACCCCGATGGTCAACTTAAACCCATAAGCACCCCCAGAGATGGATTCACGGCTCAGCCATGAACACCCAACACAGAGGAAAGAACTGGTTTCCGGTGGCAGGATTTGGCTTAGCAGATGGTGAAGCTACAAAAGTGGCCATCTGTCCCGGCTTGGGTCCTAAACTATAGGATTTTTTCTACTTCTTTTGGTGGAAAAGAAAAAGTTTACCCCACCACAAGGAAGTTACTGCTTAAGAAGAATCAGGAGTTTGGTCATTTTAATTGTATCTGCCCACCTTACCTCAGAAAGCAATATAAGTGTGTGTGTGTGTGTGTGTGTGTGTGTGTGTGTGTGTGTGCATGTGTATATGTATGTATGTGTAGTGTGTGCAGTTGGTGTACATGTATGTATGTGTACATGTGCACGGATGTGTGTTTGCATATATATGTATATGTATGTGTAGTGTGTGTGCAAGTTGGTATACATGTATGTGTATGTATGTATACATCTTTATGTGTATGCATGTGTGCATGGATGCATATAATGGGTGCATATTTGTGAGTATATATTTGTGTGTATATGTATCTGTACATGGTCATGTATGAGTATGCATGGGAATATGTATGTATGTGTGTGTAACTCACACATACTCAGTAGGGTAAAACCTTGAAAATTAGCATCCAATTTGCCTATCAGTGACTTTCTAGATGTTTGGAGTTAAGAAACACCTGGAAACACCTGTACTGACCAAAGCAAATCAAGTTTTTCAAGTACAGTGCACTCTCAAACAAAAAACGGGAGGGGATAGGTTTTTAAAAATTAATGAGACAATCAGGTTCCCTGAAAATAAATGGCTGTGAACTCTGCAAGCCTTTACTAATAAATTGAGCATAATAAAACTCATGGCATTGCAATCACTTAAAGCACAATATTTAAATTAGGTGACACTCTCGAAAGACCACTAACATTAGTGATGCTTCTCATCCTGCATTGGCTTTTGAAATTTAAGGGTTTTATGACACCATGGGTGAAAAGAATTTGAAAATGTTTCACTGTAGAGGACCTGCATAAGTTTCTTTCATTTTTTTGTCTTGCCTATATGAGAGGGTCCCAAATATAAGCACCTCCAGAATCAAATACATATAAAGAGGAGTAGAAGGCAAAGACTGATTTAAACACAACTTCTTTACCAAATCTTTTATGAATATTAAGTATTTATATGACTCATGGTCTTAATTTTCCCACTCCCATCTTATGGATCTACATGAATATTTTAAAGTTAATTTGCTGTTATGAGAAACCTACATTATATTTTTAAGGAGAGGGTACTATAAATTATTTGTGATAAAATGGTATGTTGAATCTTCCACAAAGTAAATCAAATGTAAGACACAATATAGTAAATATTTGGTTGTAAAGATATTAGCCCCCTCTGGGCCCAGCACGTTTAAAGTAGTGTGGTTAATTGTTTGCTGTGGTCATATCAGAAGTTGGAATCAGCTTTATCTCAGCCAGACTTCCAAATGGATTCTGACAATGACACTCATAAATAATGAAAATCGGTCGCTACAATTAGCTAGAAATCAAACTGTGCTTATCAGAGAGATGTGAATAAGTGTTGGAATAAAATCAGCATGTAAGGAAAAGAGAAAAGAAAAGAAAAGAAAAGAAAAGGAGGAAAAAGAAAAGCTGCCTCTCTGTAGACTGGGTGAGGGTGGGGAAGCTCATGGAGTTATGCAGTAGGTGTTGTCTGTATCTGTAAAAAGTTCACATGGAGTTTACCTATGAAAGTCGGTAAAAACAAGATTGATACCATGCAGAGAGTAAAAGGGCTTGCTGTGGAAGAATTCTCTTATGATTATTTACTGGTCCCTTTTAAAGCAGGAGCAGAGCTTTAGAGCACTTAAGTATTGYCATCAAATGTACAGATCTTGGAAATTAGCGTACAAAGTAATGTTCAGAGTAGGCAAAAATATGTGAGCGTATCCTCTGAATCTCTCTCCTAGCCTGGGAAATGTTTATAATTCCAGAACAAAAATCCAGAAGTCTCTACTTCCCAAACCATAACTTGAAACATTTTCCAGGTTAATGACCTTTTACTCTGCTGCCRTCTTGATCTAAAATCTACATGGAAAGAAAGCAGAAAGCTACAGTCCTTAATTGCTCCATAGGTCGATGAACATAGCCCACTTCGCAGCCAAATATCCCACACRCTATCCTTACGGAAAYACATACAACCCAAATCCCAGAACTATTTGACCCTCTGCAGTCAGTGACTCACAAGAACTCAAATCTCTTCAGGGCTAGTCTTAAAATTTAAACTATAAAGCAAACACAGCAGCAGAAACCGCTGCTGGATCTCTTCCACTGAACTACAAGGTTTATTTTTGTTTCCAGAAGACACCGAGCTCGACTTCAGATGCATCTACATTAAAGCCACCCACGAGTTCTGCTGGGATCTCTTTCCT
>BDUI01008830.1:10800-21294 GCA_002335545.1 Apodemus speciosus
AGGATTATTCTGTCAGGGTGGAAAAGCATGGTAGGTTGTAGGAGCCACCAGGAGGCTGGCTGGTCACAAGGCAATGACAGTCACACAGCAGAGAATAAAAARGAAATAGAGCTGGGTTATCAAACCACAAAGCTCACCACTRCTAACCCATTTCCTCCAACAAGGCRCCACCTCCTCAAGGTTCCACAACATTCCCAAACAGCAACCTCATATTAGTCTATTGGGAACATTTCACATTCAAACCACATTAATATATGAAAATGTCACGGTGAAACCCATTATTCCACATGATAGATAAAAAGTCATAACAGTAAATAATCCATTTCTGGTATCAGGTAAGCTCAGAGATCTCGTCAACAGTTCAAAAGCATTGGGAGTCCTAGWGAGTGGGGCCACGCCGGATTCACCACAATCTATGGAGAACCAACACAACGGAAGTTACTAGCAGTGAGCCTTGCGGTTTGATAGCTCCGGATATGAACTGCAGATCACAGACAGGATGTGGGACCATCCCAGCATGCAGCTGCACTTGCTTGATTGCCTGCCTAACTTTTGCACTGAGCTGTATATGAATTTCAACGGAGATAAGAACTTAAATATTACTGCTCGTCTTTAGTAAGAATCCCGCTTCTAAGGAAATGCATATTTAGTGGAAGCAGGGACAGAGA
The DNA here is from genome assembly GCA_002335545.1 of Apodemus speciosus. Classification (NCBI taxonomy): domain Eukaryota; kingdom Metazoa; phylum Chordata; class Mammalia; order Rodentia; family Muridae; genus Apodemus; species Apodemus speciosus. The sequence continues at coordinate 11,469 of BDUI01008830.1, forward strand.
CCTTCACCTTCTCGCTGAGGAAATCCAATCTTCTTCCTGTGCAAGACCCAGCCTTAGGACAGTTGCCCTGAATCTGGAAGGATATAGGAGGAACATGATGGTTCTGAGGATGGAATCCTAAGCCCACATCTCTTAGAAGCAAACGAAAGAACTCTAAGAAGAGCAAAGAGGGCCTTTAACACCTCGGTCAGGAAAATACCCGTGCCTCACGAATGAGGAGCTGAGTTCAGATTCCTAGCCTTCATACTGGGAAGGGAGGGTACATGCTAGAAGATAACCAAAAGTTTGTTGGAAACCCAGCTTAGTCTAACTATTGGGTAAAGCAAGTACAGTCAAGGTATAGTTCTTCCCAGCATCATTGTCTGAACTTCAGTGTGCCCCGAGGCAGTCCAGTGAGCTGTCAGAACTGTGTGACTCCTTCCTAGGAGACAAGATCCCCTCTAGTGGATGCCAGCCTTCTCTGAGAATGAGATTCCTTGAGAAATTCCAATTCTTTTGGGTGCATTGTCACAATAGCCTGATAGCCAAAGGGAGGGACAGAAGTATCCCTTTAGAACATCTTTATCACTGCCAGAATGGTTAGAGTAATGTTGAGGTCTCACCCTGTGATAGGTTAGTCCCTTTGCTGTTGAGGTCTGTGACAAGCAACATGTGAGGTGAATCAAGCTGCTTACCTCCTGGAAACCAGGAAGCATGAGATGGAATGGAAAGATGGAAACAGGCTGAATCCCAATATCCCCCTCCAAGAGCATAATTTTATTGCCCTAAGTCCCACCTCTTAAAGGTTCTGCTACCTCCAGACTGAAGACCAAACCTTTCAACTGATGGACCTTTAAAAACTATCCAAGACCCAAACACAGGAATAACCAATTGCTGAGAATTGTCCCAACCATTAGCCCTCCCCTTTCTTTCAATATACAGTTGATTTAGCTAACTGATTACGGAGGAAATATGAGATACTGTGTTCTACTAAGAGAAGCCACATTAGCAGAAAAAAGTGGGGGAAGGAAGGAAGGAAGGAAGGAAGGAAGGAAGGAAGGAAGGAAGGAAGGAAGGGAGGGAGGGTAGGACGGAGGGAGGGAGGGAGGGAGGGAGAGTGAGGTCTACTACCTGCCTCTCTAGATCTTGACTTTGGAATTTTAAATGCCATGGACTGCTACTTCAGTTAAATTTCACTTGGTTTCCTTAAGAAGTTAGACTAAAAGCGTTAGTCCTCACAAACATATGGTTCGTTCCCTGGAACAACTCAGCGTGAGTCACACCCAGCTTAGCATGGCTTCCATGCTGGCTTCTCACACAATAAACAAAGCTTAGCACTTCCTTCTGGTTTGTGTTTCTCTCAGCTCAATTCTRTGTTATAGACACTTCCTAAAGGCGAGCCGTTCAGTCATCTCTATTGAGTCAGTGACATCTTCACTGTGGTGATGGGGCCTTACAGTTTATCAGAACATTCGGTTTTAACAATAACATCGTGAGTTCTATAAAAGCAGAGTGGGACCCTGGAAATCTAGAGGTCGGCCATGAGAGGTTCCTGTCTTAGTTGGGGTCATAATTAATTTGACAAAGCACCATGACCAAGGTAATTTATAAAGGAAAGCATTTATTTGGGAGCCTTGCCTACAGGGTCAGAGGATTAGAGTTCATGATGATCACAGCAGGAAGGAGAGGAGCCTGGCAGCAAGCAGGCAAATACAGTAGAGCAGTAACTGAGAGATCACATCTGATCTATAAGTTGGAGGCAGAGAGAATGTGAGACTGGACCAGCTGTAGGCTTTTGAAACCTTAAAGCTCATCCCCAGTGACACACCTCCTCCATCAAGACCACACCTCCTCCATCAAGGCCACACCTCCTCCATCAAAGCCACACCTCCTCCATCAAGGCCACACCTCCTAATCTTTCCTAAACAGTCCACCAACTGGAAACCAAATACKTGGACCTATGGAGGTCAATTCTGATGCCAACAACCACAGATCCTGTCTTTTTCCTAGTAGCTACGGCTGATGTAAAAATCAAATTACCATAAGCAACCTGGTTTTAGAGATGAAAGGAAATTTGGAGACCAATTAGTTCTTGCTGGTGACACCACCGTTGCTTTCCTGGGGTGAAAATATTTAATTATTGTTATTTTTCTCATTTTGCAGCCTGCTTGTTACTGTCCTGAATGCATTTCAGCCAATGTYTTCATCCATGGAAGATGAGTTTCTTCTATGTTTTATTGATTATTCAATTTAAACCTTTTCACCATCTCCAGCAAGGTCTGCGCACCCTTCAATGTACAGATCAAGCAGCTGTTGACACTGCTGTGAGATTTTCCCATCATCCCATCAGAAAACCAATGTGAGTCTCTGCTCTGAACCTTATGACACTCATTCCCTGTACACACACTTATGAGAGTGCTCCAGAAGGGCATGCTTTTCTGATGCCTGGAACCTCTGCATGTGATCTCAGTTGAACATGGGTTTTACAATTGTAACCAAGTGGAGATGAGCTCATTACAGTGGGTGCTCACCTCACATGACCAACAGTCTTATAAGTGTAAGAGGCACCCAGAAGGAAGGCTGTGTGAAAATATACACCCTGAAGTGGGATGCCTACAAGCCGAGCCACCAGCCATCATCACAAGCTTGGTATAGCTTCTCCTTCAGAGACCCACCCTGTCTACACTTTAGTCTCAGATGTCTAACATCCATAACTATGAGAGAATGGATTTGGGGGGGCATGTTTTGTCACTGCGATTATGGGAATGTATTACATCATTCCTTGTATCTGCCCTTTCTGTCCATTGCACACTATGACTAGATTCTTAATGTACATGGGAAACTCCCTTGGAGAAGAAACTGTACTTAATCTTTTTGTTGTTGAATTCAGATCAGCAATTCCCTGTGAAATGCAGGGGCAAATCCTGCATCTTATTTGTGAAGCCCGCAGACTCCATTTACGAAAAATAGGCAATCAATAAAAAAATAAAATAAAATAAAAATGGATGAACCCTTACCGTGCCAGTTTTACGAAAATTTCCTTCTTGTTATTTAGAGCAATGAACTCTCCACAAAAACTCTGAGATGCTCAACCTGCCTCCTATTGAATTCAGATTAGATATCAGTGGGTCACACCTGAAAAGCTGATATAAGGGTACTTCAGAAATTAAGAAACTCCAAATACAAATAGTTCTAATGGTCAGAAATGAAAAACCAAATGCCAGTTTCCACACAACCCTGGYGTTTAGAAAGGTTGAGCTGAAAAAATAGTGGTCAAAATCTAGAATCAGAGCAGGTGCATCACTGAAAGGATGTTTGTACCCCAAGTCCTCTGTCTTCTGAACTTGTCCTGGGAGACATGAACAAAGTCTACTCACCCTGATAGGCTCCAACAACAGATGAAGGTGTGATTCCACCAATGTCCAACTTGTAAGACCAATGAGTTTATTACACTTACTTTCAGACCATCATTGAAGAGTCACTCACAGGAGGATGGGTGACCCCAAAGCAGATATGTCACCAAAGCGTCTCACCAGGTCATGTGACTTCACTCTAGTTATACATATGGAGTCCCCGTTCAGCTAGACTTCAGCTTTTATATGCTCTGGCATCTTCTAAGCCCACAAAAGCATGTGTAACTTTGTCAGACTTACATACCGATGACAGGAAAACATAGCAAGAGGTGGTGGAGATCTCAGGTGAGGCTCCATGGTCTCCTCATGCCTTTGAGAGGGGATGCCAGCAGGCCTGCACTAGAGGTTCACTCACAAGATGTCACAGTTGAGATGGTGACAGTCTTCATGCTCGGAGGATACTGGTCTACATCTATGCATGTGAAGCTAAAAATGAAGTGAATGCTTGTGCTTACATTTATACAAACCAGCCCTGATAGAGTTGTTAAGTCATGTCATCTCACAACGGTTAGAAGGCAGGAGGTGTGGTTTGAATGTGAAATGTCAATCATAGGTTCAATGTTTAAACCTTCACCCAAAACAAGGGGTAGTGCTGTTTTAGGTTGTGAAAACCTTAGAGGGTGGATCCTAGCTGAAGAAAGTAGACCATTAGGAGCTGACCTTGGGATTTGATAGCCAGGTTTTACTTCATCTCTGCCCTATCTCCTGACTGGGGAGACAGTGTGACTAGACATCTCATGTTGCCACCGCCATGTCTTCCCTGCCATGATGGGCTGTCACTCAAACTCAACCCTTTCTCCTTTAAAGTTGCTTCTCATCAGGTATTTGGTTATAGCACTGAGAAAAATCTACTAATTAGATATTTAGACCCCCTCAATTTAGAGATAAAAGTACTGAAATGTGGAGGGATTCAGGATTCAGGCCCAGAATCCAAGATTTGTGCTAGACCGGTCTTTGCCTCTCCCTTTCTTTGTTTTTTGAGTAATACAAGTCAGAAATAATGAAAGCAGCCCTGACTCACTCAGAAGAAAATGTGTATTTACATCTGATGATTCAAAGAGCACCCTGGCAACAGACACAAAATGATGAGAAACGTGTGGAAGAGCTGAGCAAGAAAGTCAGTAGAAGCAGATTTACAGAGAACCGACCTTTGAAAATAGACTTGAAAGTGCTGGGGTTTCCAGAATATGAGGCTAAACATCAAGATGTCTGTTTCAGGATGACCAACTCCATGTTTCTGTTGAAACGAAGAACTGAGCACAGCATCCAGTTACTCCACAACCATTTAGCATTCTGAGGAGCTGTGAGAGCTGATTCACATTGTCAAGAATACAAAATCACACCAAGTTCCTGCCTCACCTTTCCAAGAGCTAGGATTACAAGTGTAAGCGACCACACCCAGTTCTTACTGTTTCAAGGAAAAATTATAGAGTTCTGAAAAAATACTTAGTAGCTTGAAGTCTCTAGGGTCAAGCAACTGTTTCCTATGGGAATGAGTGTATGAAGTTAAACATGAGGGAGAGGAAAATGTGCCAAGGGAAGGGTTGGGAAAGGGTGTCCCTGGRAAAATTTCCATCGGGAAGCCTGGTTCAGAAGGGAGCTTGATAGTAGGAGCAAAAAGGTCAGCAGGGGGAGATCAGCCAGTGAGAGCTYGAGGTAGGGCTGGGCCCTCCCAGGGAATAGAGCTGAAAAAGCAAAGGGCAAAGCATGGACAAAATCTGTCTGCATCTTCTAAACCACTCTTGACGTTGCCAGGGCCAGATCACAGAGAACCAGGAGGTAACAGGAGGGACACAGCCAGGGGCGCCTACACCATGTCCCCCTTGAAGGAAATTCAGCTTGACTTAGGACAATGGCTATAGTGCTTGCTGCTGACAGAGGGTGCGGTTCATACCTACTCAGGAGCTGGAAGGTAAGCAGCCAGGGCAGGCAGAAGGTGAGTCAACCCTGACTCAGTCCTCTGACTATGAGCAACGAGAGCGTGGCAGGGCTGTTCTCTAAGATGGGTTCTAACAACGAGGAGCAGGTACCGATGGGAGGCTGAAGAGAAGACTACACCRTGAGGTCCCTGTGACACCCGCTTGTGAAACCAGACAAGCAGTACATGCCTTGGTGGCTCTAGGTCACGACAGGCACTTTTAGAGCTCCCTGTCCTTGGCCACACTCCATCAATCCAATCTTTGCTGCTGTGTAATTGGTGATACGCGAGAAGGAAAAACAGATCTTACAGGTACGGAGTAGGCGGGCCACTTCCTTTAAGTGAGTGCAATCGCTTCGGTGTAAAATAATTCCGTTGCTCGTTCCACCAAACCCAACGTTTGTGACTACCTGTCTCATGTGGTGAAGCCTCTTCGTGACATTTATTAAAGCTGAAAGTGTTTAACTAGCAAAGTCCCTACTGGGCTTTTGTCTCCAAAACGTCTTTAGTAAAACGTCCCAAATGACTCAGAGGACAGGTCCTGCCTCCTCTACCTTTAGGACCATGGCCTAAGTAAGTAAGCCAGCCAGGTAGAACAAGCAAACATAGTCCCTCTCACGTATGTACACTGAGCCAGCACAGACGTGGAAAGCAACGGCATATTAAGGTAAAGAACCCAATTGTAAGGGCGTGGAAATGGTGAACAACCAGTCCCCGCAGGTTTATTGCACTTGCTGAGTTCCCTGGTAGAACTGTTACACCATAACAAACCTAAGCTGGTTTTAATAACTGGCTTGCAAAATTCCTGAAAATCCAGTACTCCACAACCTTGAGCTTGTAGAGCCGGTTCCAACACCCCTCCCCTCCCCTGCCCTGCCGCCACTCCGCTGTCCCGTATGTAGAATGAAGTCAGCATAAATGGAACACTGTGAGAAAATCCACCTTGTTCCCAAGCTTTTACAGGGATTTTTTCCAATGAAAATTTAGACTTTAAATGAGAGAAAAAATCAACTGAAGTGAGAAGAAAAGTCATGTTAACAGCATTACCTTCTCTGCCTTAAGACAGATTCAGCCATAGGGCCTACGGTTTATTAATTACAATAATTATTAACACAGTCACTTGGCCGAACCTTAATACTGCTAAATCCAACTCCACCCACTTCATCCTGACACCACGCACCCCTGGAAGAAAGGACACAACCTTAATCTGAAAGCTATGATACACAAGATAAATGTCATGTGACGCTTAACACTCCTGGAAAGCCTACAGTCGCTTTCTAGATATTTATCCTGCATCATCATAAATATTTATTGCATCCCTCATCTCTAAACCAACCTCACATTGCTACATCCTGAGCTCAGCTGCTGTGCCCACTTCCRGAGGAAGCCAGAGGCATGCGGAGAGAGTGCTGAAAAGCACTCAGGGCCACATTTACCACAGACAGGATCCTCAGCCTTCATCCTTTCTGCCGCATCAGCAGCAGTGTTGGTGTGACACGGGTCAGAGACACAGCTGTTTGCTGCCACCCGCAGCCTCCTCAAGGGTTCTTTCTAGGGATGGACACACAGGTGAAGCCAGGATTTCTGACTGCACCTTGGAAAAGAACTCAGGACCAGCTATTACAAAACAGTTGGATTTTCTCAAGAAGGGGTTTAGACATAGATCGAGGCATAAGTGTCATAGAAAGAACGAGTCAGGAAAGAACAAGACACACCGAAACCAGATGCAGACTTCTGAAGGGGTTGTCGCATTGCCGTGACTTGGTAGAGGTCACATTCAATATTGGAGGCTCTCAAGTTGAATCTCCAAGTGTTGCTAAGAAACTTTTAAATTTTCTTCTTTTCCCTGCTCTTTTTTTTGTTTTGTTTTGGTTTGGTTTTGGTTTTTCAAGACAGGGTTTCTCTGTGTAGTTCCGGCTGTCCTGGAACTCACTCTGTAGACCAGGCTGGCCTCGAACTCAGAAATCYVCCTGCCTCTGCCTCCCAAGTGCTGGGATTAAAGGYGTGCACCACCAACGCCCAGCTCTTTTCCCTGCTCTTATGAGCAACGAAATTAGAAGGTAGCTCTGGACATGATTAAAATAAAACCTCAAACTGCAAGGGGGTTCAAAGGGGAGGACTAAGGGATTTTGAAGAAGTTTATTGTGAGAGTCTTAGAAAATATCATAAGTTTTCGGCTGAATAAAAGGAGAAAAGCCACATACACTAAGGTCTCGGCAGGATTCATTGCTGATTTATCAGTCCTGCTTGAAACACCTCCCTAAGAAGGAGTGTTGTCTCTGAGCGGGCAACAGCAGCAAAGTTTCGACTCCTTTCTCTCCTGCCCCGTCTAACCCGTTCATGGTCGACACTCCATTTTCTCCTTTTCTGGCTGCCGATCCATCTCTCCCTCCCCACCAGCCCTCCCCTCTCATGTATAACCATGCTACCCACCTAGAGTCGGCCTCCTGTGATGTCTTTCTCGTTGTGGAGGCTTCCCTGCTTATTCCAAACCCACATTCCAGTGCCATGTAAGTTAATCATCTTCTATAGGGAAAACCCTCAGTCCTTACAATCCTATTGTCTTCAGACTTACCAGCCAAAGCACCACCTCCTGCCCCCACCTCTCCCCTCCCCCTTGTATCCCTCCCCTCCCTATCCCATCCTGCCCCACTCTACTCTACCCCTCCCCACCCCTTCCCACCCCACCCCATTCCACGCCACTCCATCCACCCCTTTGGTTCTTCTTTGTTTACTTTGAATGTCCCCTCTTGCTGTCCTCAGTTCTCAGACATCTCAGATAAACTCCCATTATCGGGGGCCCTTGTGTCCCATCTAGTCAAATATTTTGGGGCCCAAATCCGTGTTTTAAGCCCTCCCCTCCTTAGCTCTTCTTTTATTCAAACACCAGTTTCTTGAGGAGCCATGGCCTCCTCGTTTAAAACTATCCCTAACTCTCCTACAATTGCCCCTTACTCTCACCCCCCCCATTATTTTTCTCCTTAGTACTAATAGCCACTTAATATGCCAATAATATACATCTCATTGCATGCTTGTTTGTTGCCTTGATGTACTTAATAAGAATGCAAGTACTATAGATATTTGAAATCTCGTAAACATTGTTGACTAGTATGTGCTTAGCTTTAAAACCCATATCTGATATATAGCTGGCCTCAAAAAAGTGTCAAATTAATGAATTTAAATTATCGTCTAGAATGTTTGAAATAATCGATGATATCACGCTAAGAGCCACTTTGCCTTTCTAGACAAAGAAAGCTTTTACATAAATAGTCCTGTTAGGGCTGAGCTCTCAAGGGACACTTAACTCTTGATGCCTCAAGCAGTCATGAGTCTCTGCATACTGTGCCATTCATTGAAAAGAGAAGTTTGTAAGACTCCAGGAGCATCGTGGTAGAGGAGGCAGAAGGACGGTAAGAGCTGGGACATAGAGAGAAATCTGTCAAGCCCCGTCCTCTGTGCACTGCAAAGGCAAGACAGCCATGACCTCACAGAATCTTTGCTTACCTACACTGAACCTCTACAGGATTGGGCCTATCGACAGTCAATCATTGATTGGGGCGGGGCTTACAGTTCCCGCCCCGCTGAAGTATTTATGACCGACAGATTTCAGGGAAGGACAATCATTGTCTTTAGTTGTGCACCCACTGGTGAGCCCACCAGGCTCTGAGAGATAGGTCCACACATGTGGTCGGTCCCACAGGCAGCTTTGGTTAAACTTAGGAGGTCACAGAGCAAAAGAAGGTGGGGATATAGAGTAGAACTAGTGGGGTGAAAGTAGCAGGGGGGAAAGGGAGTGAGGAAGGGAAGCGTACTCAGAATGCTCACCAACTTAATACAAGTCATAAATTACTTTAAGACTTTGGTTTTGTTTTGTTTTGTTTTGTTTCTAAGTTCCTTGAAAAGTGGTCTTCCACCCTCATCACTGCTCTCAGATCTGACAAGGAGAGACTTTCTTCTTCCCTGAGCATTTACGCACTCAGATTTACGGATCTCAGAGGGCACTTACATTCTCACTGTTTATTTATTTTGGAATTATTTTATTATCAGCTTTATGTGGTTATAAACCATGGCCAAGACTGAAAAGCCCTCGGAGGACCGTTACTGTCTTTCCTCAAGATGGCCTCTGATCTGACCTTCAACAACACGACCGCTTCTTGCACAAAATGGAAAAATATAAAATCCTCCTTACTTGCTCTGGGCCAAAGAGATCTCTACCTAGCACCAAGCTCAGGGTGCTGTGAGCCTGGAGCACTGTGGTGCTCAAGAGTTGGCCCTGCTGGCCTCGTCAGGTATATTTGTATAACCCACCCCAGGCAAGCAAGCGGAGTCGTCACTGCTGGGTATCTTTGGGGTGTTGTTGTTGTTGTTGCTGTTGTTGTTATTGTTGTTGTTGTTGTTGCTGTTGTTGTAGGTTTCTTTCTGCTTTGAGAACCTCATGCATTCATATCACACTGTGAAAAAGAAACTGTAAGTGCCCAGAACTAATTGCATGTCTCTGCCCATGCCACCTCCCAAG
>BDUI01008833.1:20038-34169 GCA_002335545.1 Apodemus speciosus
GGCAGTGGGAGGAGGGGTGGTGGGATGGGGTGATGGTGTTAGAGCCCCAAACCACTTAGGCATGTGCTTCTACCACTGAACCCCTACTGTCCCCTCCTTTAATTAAAGTAGGATYGTTTGTATCCCATACTGGCTATCAATTCACCCTCGAACTTTTGATCCTCCAACCTCTACCTCCTGAGTGCTGAAGTCCTGCTCCTCCACAGCTGGTTTCTGTGGTTGGTCTTAGGTATTTGGAATTGAACCCAGGACTTGTACATGCTAGCCAAGCTTAGTTACCCAGCCCGGTCTTGAACTCTGTGTCTTTATCACTCTTGGCAATAGACACGCCACCATGGGTTTCTTGCCTCAATTTGCTGCATTATAATGTGGAAGGAAGACTTCAGGGTACCCCAGAGTTACACATATTTTGTGAGCTAGTTTGGTTGTATTTTCTAGAGTTAATTTTTTTTTTTTAATTGAACTCAGATTTGGGCTGGTAGACTAATTCTAGAAATGGATGGTTTGTTTTGTTTGTTTGTTTGTTTTCTTTAGTCTGAGGAATTATGGAGAGGAATGGTTTTTTCTCCTGTGACTATGTTGTTCATTAGCTTTTTTGGACAGGAGATTTATGACAGAGCTAATGAACTCACAGGCCTGTAGTTCAGCAGGGGAAATTATTTTCTGGAACTTCATGGATCAAGCAGATTTAGAATTGAATTTACTTTGTGTGGTAAATGTCACTGGGAAGATTTGAATAGTGACATGTGAATGTAGGACAGCAGCTGTAATTTCTTTGAGGATTTGGAGAGAAGAAGAGGACCATTCTGGGTTTTGTGTGTGTGTGTGTGTGTGTGTGTGTGTGTGTGTGTGTGTGTGTGTGTGTGTGTGTTTAAAGACTCATGGTTTGGTAAGCCTGGAACTCACTACTTCCCAAGTGTGCACCTCCATGTTTAGCCTGAAAAGGGTCATTCTAAAACTTTGAGCATTAACAATAGTATGGGGCTCCAAGCTCAGATTTCACCCTGTGTATTTGTGTAAGTGGACACTTAGGAATTAGTGTGGGACTGGAAAGATGGCTCAGTGGTTAAGAGTGTTAGCTGCTCCAGCAGAGGGCCAGAACCCACATGGGGGCTTAAAACCATCAGTAATTCCAGTTCTGGCATCAGACAGCTTCTGTAGCCGCCAGGCATGCAGAGGGCGCACACTCATGCAGGCAAAACATCCTTACATGTGAAATAAGTAAGTAAAAAAGGAAACCTAAATGTGCATACAGAAAAAAATTAATCTAAACAATTTTTTTCATTGTATAATTTATAGCTGACGTCTTCTTCCTCTTGCCTTTCTTCATCTCTCTTACTCCCCTGGCCCCTCTTGGGCTCCCCTCCCCCTGCGTGGTCACGGCCGGCCTCCACTTCTCTACTCTCTCCCTCTCTCTGCCTTTCTCTGCTTCCACTACCCCATTAACTCCCATCCTCTGCTCTAAATAAACTCCACTCTATACCAAAAAAAATTATAGTTGACACTATGTRTTAGGATCTTAAGGAAGGAGTTAAAAAAATAAATATATATCTAGATATACTGATTAATGTTTTCATTCATTCTAGTTATTTACTGTTTCTTYCCTGGAGCTAAGCCACTTTGGAAGGCTCCCCCCAGCCCCCATTCATTAATGTAAAATCACACCTTATACCTTTCTCCAATAATAGCCTTGGACTTGACTGGTAACCATAGTAGTTTTGGAGTCTCCTGTGGTTAATGAGTGTGTAATAGATACTTAAGTTTTTCCATGACTGACTAGGTTTTAGTGGGAAAAGGAAGTTAATTTGCTGCTAACTTTCTGAATGTGTAAGGTATTGAATCACATCTATGATGATTATAGGAAGTTTGGCATTTAAGTGAGAGCCAGGCTTTCAGGGTCGTGCTCTGGAAAGCCACTCACTGGATAGCAGTAGGCTCGTGCTGCTAGACCCTCAGCTGGGCTGTGGCGTGGCCTCAGGCGTTATTCCGCTTCCTCCCTGCCCATGCAACAGCCCTTTTTATGAAGAGCTTCAAAAGCAAGACTTCAGACTTCTTACACATACATTCTTCTTTAAAATTGTACTGTGTCTTAAATGGTGCCTGCAGAAGCTGTCTGATACCTTGGGATTGGAGTTCTAGGTGGTTATAAGCTGTGATGTGGGTGCTGGGAACAAAACCAGGTCCTCTGTAAGCACTCTGAGATGCTGAGGCCTCTTTCTAGCTCCTATTCTAACCTTTAAGTGTCCACTTACACAAATACAGAGTCAAAGTGTTCTCTACATAGAAGGGTAATATACAAAGAATGTTGTGTCTTCAAAATTAGTTCTTCCCCACGGACAGTACAGCACAGTTCAAAGAAGCTGCATTTGAAGTGCTCAGCAATCTCATGAGTCCGGTGGCCACTTCATGGGATCTTCTGGACCTAGTGCTGATGCAGTGGCCACAACTCCATTTGGCTTCTTTTAAAAGTGTTACGTTAGGAGCCAGTATTTATCTGCCTAAGTGTTCTTTTTTTTTTTTTATTCTTTATGCTTATAGCATGCTGTTCTCACCATTAACTAGTAAAATCAGTCATTTAGAACTGACAGTTCTTTGTGAAAATGTATATATTTGGTTATTTTCCAGTACTAACTCATCAGCAGGTTTAAACAAAATAAACCACTAGTATTTTAAAAGTAATAATTGTGCTTAGGCTGCATATTTAACTTTTATGCGTATTGATGTTTTGCCTCTGTGTAYGTCTGTATGAGGATGTCAGTTTGGAGACAGAGTTATGAGCTGCCATGTGGATGCTGGGAATTGTATGAGGGTCCTCTGGAAGAGCAGTCAGTGTTTCTGACCACTGAACCGTCTCTTCAGTCCCTAGGCTTCATATTTTAAGAAATTCATAATTACCCATAGTAACGGAAAGACATGGCCAAGACTGATTTTAGACAGAGAGGTAATAATGAGATCAGGAGTGTTAAATAACTGATTTCATCCAACCTCACCTTTAGTTCTTATTATGTGCCAGGCATTGTTCCTATGTTTAAACTAAGATGTGGATCTGGTACTAGTCAAGGTCCTTACCTATAAGAGTTAATTAGAATAAATCACAATCCTGCAGTTCACAATTGCCTTGAACTCCAACCCCAAGGGGATTTAATACCCTGGTCTGGACTTCATGGGCACCACTCTCATGTGCACACCCGCCATTAATTAGATAATTAAAAAGTAAATTCTTAAAAATAGGTGGTGAATTRCGTGGTGCTGACAGACTAGAACTACGACAGCCCCAGTGCTGTCTCATAGTGTTGTCTGTGACATTGTATGACTTGTTCTCATGCTACCAAATGATATTCATGACAGAGACCCATTGGTCACATTGATGAACTACACTTACATTTCTGGCCAAGCCCCCTCCCCCCTCTTTCTTTTTTTGAGACACGGTCTCACTATGTAGTCTTGGCTGCTACAACTCTCTGTAGATGAGGCTGTCCTGGAACTCAAGATCTGCCTACCTCTGTCTCCAAAGTGCTGAGATTAAAGACATGGTCACTATGCTGAGCTAGACCAAGCACACGTCAGTCTGGGATCCATCCTATGTGTGCCAGCGTTCTAACCCTTGTGCCACCCCTACCCCTGTTCCCCCCAGAACCAGCTATTGTCCCTTCACTTTCATGGTAAGTCCAGCTGGTGACTATGATGTGATATATGATGTGATGTGATGAATGGCTCCCTCAGCCCCATCTCTTCTTTGTATACCTTCCTGATAAAGAGTGGATGCTGAGAATGATGTTATGCATCTACTCATCTCTTAATCTATTGTAAAGACCATTGCTAAGTTACTTGGAACAATGAGTCAACTCTAACTTGAGATAGAAAAGACAATATAAGCTGTTATTTAAAACTCTTCCCTAGTTGATGRGTTTGATGGCCTACTCATGATGCTAGCACTAGAATGAGGAAGGCCAATGATTCTGAGATCCCATCCGGCCTGGCCTACATGATCCCTGTCTCAAAAAAATCAAAACCAAATGAAAAAAACACCCAGACCTCTTACTTTTATTGAGATCCCCCTTTACACTAGAAAACAATGCTAGAGGTTTTCATAAAGTTATAAAATGTAGGTACTTGTAAGTACTAGAAATGCATTCTGAAGGGAGTCAAGAGCTAGCTACTTTATGGGAGAGAAATTATCTAAATAACAAACTATAGAAAAGGATGCTGAAATAGGAAATGTGGAGTTTCTCTTTTGGTTGTTTTCTTGCAATGTGGGATATTAACTTTCTTATTAAAAAATTAAATGACCATATTAAAAATTAGAATATTGCTTTAGAAGAGTTACAGCTCATTTTTAATTTCATAATTTGTGAGACCTGATTTGTGTGGAACCCTGAGAGCTATTTCCAGAGTATAGGGTTGTATTAAGGATATAGATRGGATAATAACTTAATTCAGGCAGTTTTTTATGTTTGATGTTTCAAGTTTGAAGGAATGATGTCTGAGCACACTTTTAATCCCAGTTCTTGGGAGGYGTTSTTTATATAGTGAGTTCTGGGGCATCCAGGGCTATACTAAGCCCCTTTAAAAGATGTCTGCTTTAGGGAAAATGACTATTCGTGAACTATGCAAATGATAAACAGTCCAAAGATACATTGAATTTGAATAAATTAAGGAGAATATAATTTGACATTGCGTTTTAGTTCTTGTAGTATACTAGTGATTTTTGTTTGTTTATTTGAGACTAGGACTCTATTATGTAGCTCTGGCTGTCCTGGAACTCACAATATAGACGAGCTTGGCCTTAAACTCACAGAGATCCASTTGCTTCTGCATCCCAAGTGCTGTGGCCAAAGGCATATATGTATGTCTCCACACCCGGCTAAACTAGTGATTCTTAGAGCTAAATCTGAAAATAGATGGGTTTGTCTGTACATGTGATGCTGCGGAACAGCTGGAGTAAGTCTCAGCTCTCTTAGCTGTCCTAGTGGAACAGGTTTTCCTTTCCATTATCCATATGACTGGGATGTGTTCACTTTTGAGGAGCTTATGAAAGTAGCTAAGATTATCATAGAAACTAGAATGAATGACAGAATAGTTGATGATTTCTGATGTCAAAATAGAAATAAATGAGTTGGGAAAGTGAAAGATCTTGCAAATGCTTTGATGGAGGTCTGCTACTGTGCTCGTGCATGTCTCGTGTAATTTTTTTTTGTCCTTTGCTCTCTTCTCCCCAGTGTGGTTTTAACACTCATCTAGATGTCTGTAAAGCAATGAGGAGGTAAAGGCTCTTTTATGATTTTGAGTTTTAGGTCACAAAAGGATGTCAAGGAGGGCTTTTACTTCATAAGTCTATTCCTATTTTCAGTTTATTTTTTAAGTCATCTTGTCTGCTTATCCATCCATCCATCCATTCATCCATCTATCCATCCATCCATCGGATTTATCTGTGTGTATTTGTGTGKGGGGTGTTTTGTGTCTTAGGCACATGTGGAGTCTAGAGGACAGCCTGTGAAAGTTGGCCTTCTTCCACCATGTGGGACCCAGAGATTGAGCTCAAGTGGTAGGCTTGGTGGCAAACACCCCAACAAACCCTCTGAGTAAMAGTTGATTTTCTAGTTTGTATGTGTTGTTAAACATTTGGTGTATCGATGTCACCTTCCTCTGCTCCGTGAGGGAGGTCTCTGCCTACCTCCCATATTTCCACATCCCTAGAGCACTGAACTAATTGGTCCTCTAACATAGGGCTTCTTAAGCTTTTCCCACTTGTAACCCCTTTTTACCTGAGAAGTTTACATGATCCTGAGTATATAGATATATAAAATAGGCATACAAAGTAAACATTTTCAGGAAATACATCATAAAGAAATTAATTTTATAACAAAAGAATTTATTTTATTATTTCTTGGAAATGGAAGCAAACAATATACAATAAAATTGTGGCTGAATATTTGATAATGCAGGACTTAGAGAGCATCTTCAGTATTTTTAAAATTGGTCATTGGTTTGATTTTATAATCAGTGCTGAGAATACTACTTTGCATAAATATAATACAAAATGGCAGAGGTATATATAGTCTTTGTTCTCCATTGTTCTTCAGTATTAAGCAGTTATGCATCATTTAAGACATTTGATGTATATGCATAGTGTGTTTGTGAGAGAGAGTGTGTGATTGTGTATATGTGTGCGCACACACATTCTCCTGGTCCATACCATGGTGAGCATGTGGAGGGCAGAGTACAAGTTCATGCTCTGTCTCTCTCCATCTTAGTGTGTGTTCTGTGACTGAACTCAAGTCACTGTGCTTTCCTGGCAAGCGGCCTTTACCTGCTGAGGCATCTCTGGCTGTTTATGTTTCTTTATGAACAGAAAGCATTGCATGGAAACAAAGGATCAKAACACATGATAATCTCTAATCTGAGCGGAGGTTTCTGGCAGCCATTGGTTGACATTAGGTAGTGTGACAGCATGTGCAGTGCAGTGTATTCATAATGAAGGCTGCACTGAGGTGTGATGCAACGTGAATAAGTGTTCCCAGAAACACCTCAGCTTGCTTCATTATGCATTTCAGTTTTTAAAGTTTTGTTGTTGCATGTTCAGAAGCTTTAGACTCCTGCCAAATTTTTATCTTTTTCAAAATCCTTCCTCCTCAATTTAGTTTCATGACCCCATGTGGAGTCTCAACCCACAGTTTTAAGAAGCTGGGCCTGGGGGCCTGGAGGTTGGCTTATCGGTTTAGAGCAGCTGGAGCTCTCGCAAAGGACTCAAGTTTATTTCCCAGCGTCTGCTTGTCAGCTCACAGCCGCCTGTTAACTCCAGTTCCAGGGAATCTGTTGCCACCTTYTGACCTCCATGGATGCTGCATGCATATACACAAACATGCATACACATAACCAATCTTAAAAAGAAAGGTCTTAAAGTAGGCATGACTTAATGATCCTCATTCCTTCTCTTATAAATCAAGGTAACGCTGTTGAGAGAACTGGTATCAGATGGTAGRGGAGATAAGTTTTATTGTAGGTGATATATAAAATTCTGTATATATCACAAAAGATATTTAAAATAAGATTGGTTGAAAACTGATCATCACGTTAAAAAATAGTTACACAAATAGAAAATGAAAAGGAGACATATCTGCAGAGTAATGACTTGATTATGTTATTTGAAGGTCTTTGAAAAAGAAGTTCTGAAGATATTTGGAAGGATGACGCCTTAGGGGGGAGTAAGTGTTCACTCACTTAAAAGGATCTTGGATAWGCTAAATGTTTCATTACAAAATTTCCAATCTTGACTCTTTTCTTAGTTTGCTTTTCCATTGCTGTGATAAAACCCTGACCAAAAAGCACTCTGGGAGGAAAGACTTTATTTCACCCTATATTTCAGTCAGTTGTCAAGGCAGAACGGGAGCGTGGCTGTAGAGGAGTGCTGCTTACTGGCTGGCCTGCCTTGACTTGCTCAGCTACTTGCTTATCCAGCCCAGGACTACCCACCCGAGGTAGTCTGTGTGCTCTGCCCACAGCGAACTAGACCTTCCCAGGTCAATCACTGATGAAATGACCACAGAGGGACCATAGGCCAATCTGATGGAGCAGTTTCGTAGTTGTACTCTCTTCTCAATCTGATGGAGCAGTTTCGTAGTTGTACTCTCTTCTCAATCTGATGGAGCAGTTTCTTAGTTGTACTCTCTTCTCAGGTGACTCTAACTTGTGTCAAGCTGGCAAAAACTAGCCAGCATAGCTCTTAAGTGCTTTACAACTCTGTATGTCATCAACATGTCTAAAAAGATTTTGTGTCATTTTAATCACCACTAACAGGCTTTCCTTTTAATTGGTGTCAGTGTGAAGTGTCACTGTAGCATGCATGAGTCCTTGAATTATTAGCCCACGTGCCAGTAGGCAATGGAAGGGCAGAAATAGTGCTTGTTCTGGGGGCAGGGGGATAGCAACGCCTTAGTCATTTCCTATAAATGTATATGATTGAGCCTTTCTATCAAAGATCATCTAAAAGAAACTAGTGTGTGTGAATGCAGAATCTCTTAAATATTGAAGCTAGCTTGGCTTATGGGTAGTTTTTTTGTGGATTTTTTGGGTGTAGAGGAGTATGTTAACTTTCTTCATAGCAGAACACCTGGGATAATTTATGAAGAGGCTTACCATTTTGAAATTACAGCCCATGATGGATTGGCACTGGAGTGTTGGCATATTATAAACCAAACATGCTTACACTGCAGGAAGGAAAAGGGCAGAGGAAGAGATTGAGTCTCAATCTCTTTCAGGGGCAAACCCCTGTGGTGTGTGGACCTTAGTGTAGGCTTCACTTCCTCCCAGTAGTGCCACAACCCCTTTGACATACAGGCCTTTGGGAGACAGTGCATACATGGACTTACTGGCCCAGTTGTACCCATTTTAGATGCATTTTCACGTTTGATCTTAGACAAAGGAAGTGGGGATATCGGAAATGCAGAAGAAACTTAGTAGTTCTCAGTGCCACGCAGAGAAACTTGGTGGAAGATGGTGTGTGATGGATGTTTAGAGACAGCTTCTCTTCACTTACTGTATTTCATTCTTTATAATCCTAAGTATAGAGAGGCTGTAGCCACCAACTGACCTTTAAATCATGCTGCACTGTGAGTGATGTTTCAGATTGGATCATCTCCTTCATAAACATCTCTGAATTTTATTCCCTTTTGAAAGCGTGAGAATATTTCTAGAGGGGTTTAAGTAAGGCAGAGTTTGAGTAGGGAAGACCCAGTCTAAATGGGCTGTTATCCCATCAACTTGGGTCTTGGTCTGAAGAAAAGGAGAAACACTACTGTTTTCTCCCAAGTCCTGATAGTCAACACACATGACCAGCTGCCTCCTGCTCCTGTCCCATGCTTTCCTTGAATGATGACCTGCACCCTGCATGGCTTGAACTAATTACCCATCTCCCAACTTCTTGTTTGCTTTGAAGATGGTCTCATTGTGTAGCCCAGCTGGCTTGCAACTGAGAGATCTTGCCAACTGCCTTCCTTTGCCTCCAGAATGTTAGTATTAAAGATGTGGACTACCATTGGCCCTTTCCCCTCTTAACCTGCTTGTTGACAGGAGACTTGATTGCAGCAGTGAGGAAACTAACAAATGCATCTGAACACTGATTTTGGTGTGTAGGAATAAGACTAGTTTCCTTCATCTTCTGTACTCTGCTTTCATTAGAATTTGAACAATAGTTACTGGAATTGTGGCGTTTTGAGAAGCTTACTGTATTTTCAACTGGAAGTTTGGTAGAAAACCAGGGGTTGTGGTGCACATCTTTGATCCCAGTGTTCCCATATGCAGAGACAGKCAGATCTGAGTTGGAGGTTGTCTTAGTTAGGGATTAACTGCTGGGAACAAACACCATGACCAAGGCAACTCTTGTAAGGACAACATTTAAATTGGGGCTGACTTACAGGTTCTGAGGTTCAGTCATCTAGGTGGGAACATGGCAGCATCCAGGCAGGCATTGTGCAGGAGGAGCTGAGAGATTCTACATGGGCTGCTAACAGAATACTAGCTCCCAGGCAGCTGGGATGAGGGTCTTAAAGTMCATACCCACAGAGACACACCTACTCCAACAAGGCCAAACCTACTCCTACAGGGCCAAGCATATACAAACCATCACAGAGGCCATTCTGGTCTACCTAGAGTCCCAGGTCAGCCAGGGCTGCAAAGTGAGACCCTGTCTCAAAATAACCCCACCCCCACAGAACATTGACAGAGTGGTTTTATAACAGGGGTATGAGTAACATGCAAACATCCTTTATATAAGGTCTGTAGCAGAGGAAGGGAGGATCTTGAGTKTGAGGCAGTCTGAGCAATGTATTGAGAACCTATCAAAAATGAAGCAGCAACAAAAAAATAAAACAAACCTGGGTGGAACCATTTAAGTTATCTGGTCACACCTGTTAATTTACTGATGAAGGAACCTGTGGGCAAAGAGATAGGACTGGTCAGAGTAAGTGTAGTATAGTCCTACTGTAACTGGATGTCCCAGGATGGGGTGGTATCCAAGGGGAGAGTCCCTTCTCTGGGGATTTGTGAGGATAGGACTGTGAAGAGAGGAGGGAGAGGGGCCGTGATTGGGTTGTAAAGTGAATAAATAAGTTAATTAAAAAAAAGGAAAACCTTGGTAGAAGCAATTGTGAAGAGCTGTATTTGGATCCAGATAACCAGTTAGGCAAGTATAAAGAAAAGTATAGGTTTTAAGTAAGGTACTAGTTCACCATAATCTTGTTTTAATTGTGAGTGTCATGGCTGACACAATTGCTGAATTAATCTTGAATTATAGTAATAAAGTATCATGTCTAAAGAACCGGACACTTGTGGTTATTAAGAAGCCCACACTAGAAGCTTTGCTGTATTTATGTTCTTAGCCCTGGATCTATTTTCAGAGGAATATCGACAGGTTATAGCTTACTTTCTCATTTCCACTCTAAGGATTGCTGTTTCCACTCATTGCACCTGTTGGTCATGACTACCAGCAATCTTGAATCTGGTGTTTTGTTTGTTTTCCTTAATGTGCGTTTTTCCCCCTCTTCTTATCAAATTAAGATGGCGATTACACCCTTTACTTTCCTACAGGCCCAATTAAGTCATGGGAACTCTTATCTAAAGCTGRGAATGCTGAAAGGTGCTTGTCACAGTGTCTGAAAGTCAGGCTTCTGAACTTTTATAAACATGTTAGGGTGTGTGCTGCATTCTGTCCAGAGTTTAGAGAGTTTAAGCCATGGTAGGTTTCTACCCAGGGGCTATTAGTCCCTTTCAGTTTTGCTGTGATCTTGGATGTCAGAAGCAGCAGTTATGGAAATGCCTAAGGGGTGATACACCTGCTAGAAAAACTAAAGCAAACAGCCCCCTCCACTCCCACCACTGCCAGTCCATGGTCTCTTGATGCAGTAAAAAATGGGGTTGGAAGAACCTTCCTTGCCCCCCGCCATCAGCAGTTGTCTGTCATCAGCTCCATTTGAGGAAAGGGACTGTTCTTTACTGAACATGTATTTACCTTCCCTTATGACTGTGCTCTTACCCCACTGGGCGCTGAACCACCGACCTGTGAGTGAACAGTCTCATAACTGAGGGGTGGCAGTTTAAATTTAAGAGCTTAAACCAGATGATTTTGTAGAACATTTAACTTAATGACGGTAGAAGACATATTTCTTTTGCTTATTTTGCACCAAACCCAAAATAACAAAGAAGAAAAGAAAAAAAACCCCAACTCTCATTTCTGCCTAACTGTTTACCTCTCTTAAGCCCCTGTTTTCCCTCTATCCCAGCAGGATCTGTTAATAGACCCAACTTCCTTTTTCTTCTGAGTGCTGGGATTAAAACATTTGCCACCACGCCCTACTGCCCTACTTAGGTTTCTTTTTTTGATTTGTTTTTTTTCCTCCAAATATAAAACACCTCAAAAATTTCCTCAAAAAATATTTAGCGACGTATTTTCATTTTACATGTATAGTTATTTTACCTTGATGTATGTCTGTGCACCATGCGTATACAGTGTGCTCTTGCAGGCCAGAAGAAGGTATCAAATCTCCCAGGAACTGGAGTTAGAGCTGATTGCTAGCCACTGTGTAAGTGTTGCGAATGGAACCCTGAGTACTCTGGAAGACCTGCCACTGTTCTTAACTGCTGAGCCAACTTTCTTCAGCCCTAGAATTTTCTTTTTGTTAATTTCCTTGAGTTCTTTTTTTTTTTTTTTCTAGTAGTTTCTCCNGAATGCTGAAAGGTGCTTGTCACAGTGTCTGAAAGTCAGGCTTCTGAACTTTTATAAACATGTTAGGGTGTGTGCTGCATTCTGTCCAGAGTTTAGAGAGTTTAAGCCATGGTAGGTTTCTACCCAGGGGCTATTAGTCCCTTTCAGTTTTGCTGTGATCTTGGATGTCAGAAGCAGCAGTTATGGAAATGCCTAAGGGGTGATACACCTGCTAGAAAAACTAAAGCAAACAGCCCCCTCCACTCCCACCACTGCCAGTCCATGGTCTCTTGATGCAGTAAAAAATGGGGTTGGAAGAACCTTCCTTGCCCCCCGCCATCAGCAGTTGTCTGTCATCAGCTCCATTTGAGGAAAGGGACTGTTCTTTACTGAACATGTATTTACCTTCCCTTATGACTGTGCTCTTACCCCACTGGGCGCTGAACCACCGACCTGTGAGTGAACAGTCTCATAACTGAGGGGTGGCAGTTTAAATTTAAGAGCTTAAACCAGATGATTTTGTAGAACATTTAACTTAATGACGGTAGAAGACATATTTCTTTTGCTTATTTTGCACCAAACCCAAAATAACAAAGAAGAAAAGAAAAAAAACCCCAACTCTCATTTCTGCCTAACTGTTTACCTCTCTTAAGCCCCTGTTTTCCCTCTATCCCAGCAGGATCTGTTAATAGACCCAACTTCCTTTTTCTTCTGAGTGCTGGGATTAAAACATTTGCCACCACGCCCTACTGCCCTACTTAGGTTTCTTTTTTTGATTTGTTTTTTTTCCTCCAAATATAAAACACCTCAAAAATTTCCTCAAAAAATATTTAGCGACGTATTTTCATTTTACATGTATAGTTATTTTACCTTGATGTATGTCTGTGCACCATGCGTATACAGTGTGCTCTTGCAGGCCAGAAGAAGGTATCAAATCTCCCAGGAACTGGAGTTAGAGCTGATTGCTAGCCACTGTGTAAGTGTTGCGAATGGAACCCTGAGTACTCTGGAAGACCTGCCACTGTTCTTAACTGCTGAGCCAACTTTCTTCAGCCCTAGAATTTTCTTTTTGTTAATTTCCTTGAGTTCTTTTTTTTTTTTTTTCTAGTAGTTTCTCCGGATTCACAGCCTATCCAGGAACTATTTTCTGGGATAGAGAGGCCTGACTCCTTCTATGCAACATAGTAGATAATTTTCCAAGTGATTTATTTTTCCCAATATACCATTTTGCTTCTGTCTGAAAATGATAAAATTACATGTGTGATAAACAGTTATTAGAAAATAAAAAAATGTGATTATCATTAGTAAATATTTGATTTGCATGTCAAGTTTATATACCTGTTTGCCTGGGACCATGTACCAATGTCTCAGGCGATCTTTGAGTAAGAGTGAGGAAGGTTTGAGAAGTCATATTCTCAACCTGTGGGTTATAATCCCCAAATGGGTAACATATCAGATATCCTGCATAGCTCTACATTACGATTCATATTAGTAGCAGAATTACAGTTATGAAATAGCAATGAAATAATTTTATGGTTAGGGGGTCACAACAGCATGGACTACCAGTRGTGACCCCCAACCATAAAATATTTTCTTAAAAGTTGAAGCATTAGGAAGGTTGAGAACCACTGTTCTAGACAGTCTCTAAATGGTTAACATTTTTGTTAGACGAATTTCCTTTATGAGTTCAACATTTGCCATAAAGATATTCGTTGCTAACATGATTCGATGCTGGCTTCTCTCAGGAACTTGGTTTCTAGTTGGTGAGCCGAAGTATACACAAAACTGAGAGAATGAGAAGTGCCTCAAGGCCAGAGAGCCGTACATTGGACCAACCAACCATCCAGGACCAAAACAAGCTACTGTCTGTTCCCAGGAAGAGAACGCAAATCTGCATAGATATTATCAGAAGGCTCTGGTTCCCATCCTGGCATTGGGTCTTAATATCCTGGGGGAGGTCTTAACTGTCAGCTTGGGGTGGGACAGGAAGCTAGTTTCTAATCTGCAGTGTGGTTTATAACATCAAAGAGAATCTTGTGTTTTCTTACTTCCAAGAAACAAGTTTGCTCTTTAGTTCTGCATATTCTGTTACATTTAGATAGCCTTTATTTAAGCAAAAGGTATACATATTCATAGGGTTATATAGTGTTGCAAAGCATGTACACAATGTATACATTCAAATCAGAGTAAACATTTTTCTCACAGAGTACCTTTTGTGGTGAAGCCATTTAAATTTTTTCACCTAACTTTTTTGAAACCTAACTGTACACAGTTGTGATCTATATCCATGTGCTATATAAGAGAACCCAGAGTGTCTCTTAGCTAACTGTAACTTAGCGCCCATTCATGATCCGTCTCCATCTTTCTCTCCATCTTTCTGTCCTTCGAATCTTTCTCCAGCTTGGTTACAGCCGGCCGTCTGCTCTCAGCTTC
>BDUI01008833.1:34329-44621 GCA_002335545.1 Apodemus speciosus
TGTGTGTGTGTGTGTGTGTGTGTGTGTGTGTGTGTCTTCTCATTCTCCTTCATACATCTGCTAATGTAACCTGTGACTAAATTGGCAGACTTTCCAGTATAGAAGTCAGGTCAGTCTTCACTTCAGTTAATTGTAGAAGCTAGTGAAATAGGCTTCACTTATAATTGCATGATTCGGACTAAATTTTTGCATTTAATAGCAAGGCTCCATCATATCCATGAAGTCTCATTAACTTGAAACCTGTAATGTAAATTTGTCATTTATATTTGGAAGCATGCTGACATAAAGATTAATGTGTAATAAAGTTGCCATTGTTTGTTTCAGTGTGCTAATTATATGTTTTAATAGTTATAGCAGGACAGACTTCACTTCGGGCATTGTTTTACTGGCTCCTAGTTTTAAGTTAATACCTTCATTAAACTAGTAAATGTTTACATTGAAAAGCTTGTTACAGAATGGTTTTTCTCAAGCAGTCAGAGATTAGTTGAAGTTGTAAACTGTAATTGCTGTGGTGAAATGTGCTGATATTTTCTCTTGAATTATAGCAAGAAGATCTTTTTCATGGGAGGATTGTGAGTGAAAAGAGCCTCAGTGGCTTGGGTGGGTGGATTTCTTAAAAGGGCCTTGCTAGGCGCCTTAAAGTGTAGTCGCTCTGCTCTTGTGCTTGAAGGGATCCTGTGTTGTGTGTCTTTGTAGCGTATCTGCTTTTGCTCTAGTGTTACCAGACCAGTTTACTACTTCACCCTCATGTCTACCTTAATTGTCATGTAGAACAGCCTGAGTTTGAGCACCTACTTCCAGGCACCATGTTTCGATGGCTTTATATCTATTAGGTTAATGTTTATAATACCTGCACTAGAAATACTGTTTTAGAGGTAAAGAAGTAGGTGTTCTGAGGGACCACATACGTGGCTCTAGCTTATAGAGCTAGCCGAGTTAAGATTTGAATTGTGTCTGCCTTTGGAACCCATGTTCTTAACTTTGCTGTCCCATGACCATGGAGAGCCTCCTCCAGTTTCCTCTTTATCGAGTTGATAACACTCTTTCCCTTTAAGTGAGGTCTTCTGCCGCAGAGGATAGCCTGCCTGCCTCCCTCCCTCGTTTTCTTCCTCCCTCCTTTCTTTTTTTCCCTTCCTCCCTTCCTTCTCCTCTTTCCAACCCCCAGGCACCCTTCCTCACTCTCCTCCTTCCTACCCTCCACTACTGCTGTTATAGTTTTTGTTTTGGTTTGTTTATTTAACATTATGTTTTCCTGGATGGCCTGGGACTTGTTGTGTAAACAAAGCTGCCCCTGAACTCACAGAGATTCGCCTGCTTGTTTCTGCCTCTGTCTCCCAAGTGCTGGTATTAGAGGTGTGTACCACCATGACATGGGTTTGGTTTTTTTGTTTGTTTGTTTTAGTTTTTAATTTTAAAAATGTTTTTATGCTTCTATAATATTTCCTTTTAATTGTGCATTCGTGCAGAGCCTGCAGAAGCCAGTGGGACAGAGGCTTCAGACTCCTCTGCAACTAGAGTTAAAGGTGGCTGTGAGTCACCTGGCAGGTGCTGGAAACTGAACTCAGTTCCCATAGGAGAGCAGAAAATGCTTTTACCCACTGAGCCATCTTTGCAGCTCCCTTTAAAAAACTAAAAGATTTATTTTATGAAGTACTAGTCTTTTGTCTGTATGTTTGTATGTGTTTGTATGTGACTTGGAGCCTGCACAGGTCACAACAGTGCATCACAGCCTCTGGAACTGAGTTGCAGATATTGTGAACCACATTGTGGGTTTTAGGAACTGGACTGGGTCTTCTGCAAGAACAGCAAGCCCTGTTACCTGCCAAGCCATCTGTCCAGCCATCACCCTTTAAGATATATTTTGAGACAAGTATCTCTCAGAGTAACTAAGACTGGTCTCGAATTCTTGGTAATTCTACTGCCTCAGCCTTCCGGGTGCTGTGATTAAGGTTCAAGCCACTATTCATGGCTTGGATTGTGATTCTCGAGAGCATAATTACTATAAACATTTGCCAGGCATTCACGCTGATGGTATGGAGAGACTCATGCTCAATCCAAGGCAGTTAACATTGTTCAGGTTCATGATTTATTATAAATGAAAGAACCTTGTATACCTAGAAAAGTGGTTAAAAAAAATACACACACACACACACACCCATTTGGTCATGTGAATACAGTGATTAGCGATTCAGGCTGAGAGTTGTTCTCTTCGTGTCCGCCAGCTCCATAAGTCCAAGACAAATTATCTAACTTCCTTAAATGTTTCCTCATCTTTCAACACAGCACCGGACTGTCTTCAAAGAAGATGAAACTAGATTTCATGAAGTACTTAGCAGAATGTTCTGCACATAGTAAGCTTCAAATGTTGTCTTAAAGCCCTTGGTAAATCATGAATTGGAGCCTAGCCTGGATATCATGGAAGACCCTCTCCCTTTAAAAACAAACAAACAAAACAAACTCAAACTAAAACCAAAAAGAAAACCTCACACAAAACAAAAATGGTCAGATATTGCCTTATTGACACGAGCTAATAGAACAACTATGGCACTGTTGAGTTCAGAACACACGAAAGCTTTGAAATAGGACAGTTACAATCTGTAGGTAATTACTTCAGGAAAACATCTAAATTCCGAGTTACTAGATACAGTTTTATGGGGGCTATGTTTTAAATACTCTGTAGTGAGAAAACCAAGTAAATTGATAAAATTGTGTTAGCTGGCCAAGTTGTATCTGGAAAGATAGAACTGTGTGTGTGTTTTGTTTGTTTGCAAGGAGTCTGAGGAAGAGATGCCATTTTCTTATGAGACAGAAGAAAATTGACATTATAGACCTGGCATGTGTTGTATGAAAAAAAAATGACTAAATTTCTTTGGAAGTTTAGGTTTAGGAGAGAGGTTATTTCCCACACTTGGATTTTATTTTATTTTCAATTTGTGGTTCTCACAAGCCTTGTGTGTGTTAGATAGTAAGCACTCTACTACTAGACTGAATTCTTGAGAGGGATTTAGTGTTTTGTTTGTTTTGGGTTTGGGGTTTTTTTGGGGGGGTATTGAATATTACATACCAGATTAGTTCTCGTTTCTTACTTTCATGAGAATGTTCACTTTAGCCCAAGTACAATAGAAAACAGCCTTCTCTTTCAGTTACCCAAACTCATACTAAATAAACCTCATTTCTAACAGCCTAAGTTTATGGATAATTTTGGCTACAAAAACCCTGCCCACTTWTTATCTTTTGTAAAAATGTATTTTTCATTCAATGAGGGGGAAAATGTAAGGTATTACCTGTTTATTCTGGATTATATTTCCTATTATTTGCAGAACGCTTTGAGGTCTGTTCATACCTTCACCAGTCTTAAATGCTGAGTTTGAGAATAGCTGAAATGTGTGTGTGTGTGTGTGTGTGTGTGTGTGTGTGTGTGTGTGTTCATGTGTGTTCAAGCATTTGTGGAACTGGTTTGTAAATACAAGAGAATATACTGATTCCCCTCGTAGGATATTATCCAGCAACTTATGGGGCTGAGAGACTGCCATTGGTACCTTTACCATCTGCAATACCAGACTGAAATACAGAGCGTTCACTTGAGTTCAGAGACCAGTGAAAACTACTCTTCCCTGTTATTTACTTTCTTATCTGGAAAAAAAAATAAAACAAAAACAAATCAAAATAAAGCACATAGATTTAAAGCTCATTTCACTCACTGTGCAGAATTGGACTTTTATTAGGCTGATACAAGATGAGAAACAGTTCATAACCTTACAGTGTTACCAGGAGAGGCAGGGCTACATAGAGGAGCTTTTGTCTAAAAAAAAAATTTAAAAACCCACCAAATAAGCCAAAAGTCAAGGAACCCCCCCCCAATCTATTGAAGTATAGTATGTAGTTAAATCTTGTAGAGATAACACAATTATCTCCTACATACTTAAGAAAGTCAGGTGGTATGTGCATAATTGCTTTTATTTAATACTGCTTCCATGTTACATAGTTTCTTTTGAATATTTTAAGAGTTGTGTGTTCTATTGGAGTGATCAATTTATATAGTTGTTTTTATTAAACAATAAAGCCCTCCCCTTCCACAATGAAGCTACCAATTCAAGTAATATTTTTCTACAGTAAAGTGAAATTGCTGGTTTATGTGTTTGAATACTTGCCTTTCTTTGTTGGGAGTGGGTGGTGACACAGGGCCTTATGTAGCCCAGGCTGGCCTCAAATTGGCTATGCAGCTGAACATAGCCTTGAACTTCTGATCCTCCTGCCTGGTCCTCCTAAGGGTTGAGATCCCAGGTGAACCCCATCACACCCAGTTTTGGACATGGCCTGGTGGAGTCCAGGACTTCTGCATACTGACAGGTGTTCTACCAATTGAGCTACATCCCCAGATCATGAGTTTAAGTGCAAATATCTTAACATATCATTTCATTAAAGTTTACCCATAGTTTGTAATCAATTTATGTTTCTTTTTTTTTTTTCTGAATAGGTAAGTTCTTGCTTTGCTATATCTTTATAGCAGTGGAAACAGTGGAAACAGTGGAAACTTTGCTTTCTTACCCTCTCTTAATTTGTAGGTGGAAAAAGATATCATCTCAGATGCAATGAGATTATGTATCATTTAGAAATGTTATTAATATCTTGTCAGTCTGTGGGCCCGTAACCTTTGTGCTTGGCTTGAATCCAATTCTTAGAACCTGCTGATATCCCTTCATATTGCTTGGCAAACTTCCTAAACTTGGGTGTATTGGTCTAACATGGTTTCATTAAGAARAGGTTGTCAGCTGGGTGGTGGTGGAGCACAGCTTTACTCCCAGCACTTGGGAGGCAGAGGCAGGAGGATCTCTGTGAGTTGGAGGCCAACCTAGTCTACACAGTGAATTCTAGAACAGCCAGGGCTACACAGAGAAATCCTGTCTCTGGGCTAGGGGTRTGGGTACTAAGAGGTGTGTGTATGTGTGTTTTCTGTTCTTGTCCTTAATGTATTTAATAATTACAGTAGCTGAACCAGTTTGCATCCAGAGGAACCAGTCAGGATGTCTGTGCCCTTCCTTCCATCATCAAGCAAACAGCTTGCCTGTCTCCTCCTTTTGACACTAGTAGGTTGCCAGCTGTGATAGCTAGTGTTTAATGGCCAGTCTGGCAGAACCTAGAATCATCTGGGAGAAGGTCCTTTGGTCATGCCTAATGGGGATTATCTTGATTATACTAATTGATGAGGAAAAATCTGTTTTAAGCTTATCAGTAGGCCCTGTCATTCCCTAGGCTGGACCCTGGGTTCTCTAAAGGGCAAAGTGTGCTAAATATTAGCTAACCTGCATTCATTGCCCCCTGTTTTGTGATTGATAATATTATGTGACCAGTTACTTTTGAGTTCCTGTGGACTTGACTTCTCCACCCATAATGGAATCTTCCACAAGGAACCTGATCTTGATTCTGAAGAGCTGATGTAAAAATCAAGTCAGTCCCAGCCTGTCCTGTCCTTCCCCACACCTGTATCTTCCTCCCACTATTGAATCTTGTTATTACCATACTGCCTAGGTTGGTCTCTTGAACTCAGAGGTGTAAGCTATTTTGTATTGTGTCTGTCCAGGAAGATCTGTCTGTATGATTGTCTTACCACACCTGGCTCTGGTGAAGACCCTCATAGTTAAAGAGCTTTCTTTTCACCAGTAGAATGTGGTCTATTTAGCTTTCACAGGCAAATCATCTTGTGAATTCGTCCCTCTCCCTATTCCCCTCCCACCCCCCNTTTTTTTTTTCTGAATAGGTAAGTTCTTGCTTTGCTATATCTTTATAGCAGTGGAAACAGTGGAAACAGTGGAAACTTTGCTTTCTTACCCTCTCTTAATTTGTAGGTGGAAAAAGATATCATCTCAGATGCAATGAGATTATGTATCATTTAGAAATGTTATTAATATCTTGTCAGTCTGTGGGCCCGTAACCTTTGTGCTTGGCTTGAATCCAATTCTTAGAACCTGCTGATATCCCTTCATATTGCTTGGCAAACTTCCTAAACTTGGGTGTATTGGTCTAACATGGTTTCATTAAGAARAGGTTGTCAGCTGGGTGGTGGTGGAGCACAGCTTTACTCCCAGCACTTGGGAGGCAGAGGCAGGAGGATCTCTGTGAGTTGGAGGCCAACCTAGTCTACACAGTGAATTCTAGAACAGCCAGGGCTACACAGAGAAATCCTGTCTCTGGGCTAGGGGTRTGGGTACTAAGAGGTGTGTGTATGTGTGTTTTCTGTTCTTGTCCTTAATGTATTTAATAATTACAGTAGCTGAACCAGTTTGCATCCAGAGGAACCAGTCAGGATGTCTGTGCCCTTCCTTCCATCATCAAGCAAACAGCTTGCCTGTCTCCTCCTTTTGACACTAGTAGGTTGCCAGCTGTGATAGCTAGTGTTTAATGGCCAGTCTGGCAGAACCTAGAATCATCTGGGAGAAGGTCCTTTGGTCATGCCTAATGGGGATTATCTTGATTATACTAATTGATGAGGAAAAATCTGTTTTAAGCTTATCAGTAGGCCCTGTCATTCCCTAGGCTGGACCCTGGGTTCTCTAAAGGGCAAAGTGTGCTAAATATTAGCTAACCTGCATTCATTGCCCCCTGTTTTGTGATTGATAATATTATGTGACCAGTTACTTTTGAGTTCCTGTGGACTTGACTTCTCCACCCATAATGGAATCTTCCACAAGGAACCTGATCTTGATTCTGAAGAGCTGATGTAAAAATCAAGTCAGTCCCAGCCTGTCCTGTCCTTCCCCACACCTGTATCTTCCTCCCACTATTGAATCTTGTTATTACCATACTGCCTAGGTTGGTCTCTTGAACTCAGAGGTGTAAGCTATTTTGTATTGTGTCTGTCCAGGAAGATCTGTCTGTATGATTGTCTTACCACACCTGGCTCTGGTGAAGACCCTCATAGTTAAAGAGCTTTCTTTTCACCAGTAGAATGTGGTCTATTTAGCTTTCACAGGCAAATCATCTTGTGAATTCGTCCCTCTCCCTATTCCCCTCCCACCCCCCTTTTAAGGACCAGGGTCTTGCTATGTAGCTCTAGCTGGCTTGGAAATTGTAATTCTGTTTTAGCACCAGAATATTAGGACTATATTTAGGACAGTGTTTACTTGAGATCAGTCAGGGAGAAAATAGAGTCCAAACAGTTAAAAAAGCTGTCAACAGGGCAGTGCAATTATCAAGTGGTTGGAAGTTCAGGCCAGCATTTAAAAGCACTTCCAGAGGACCTGGGTTTGATCCCTAGCATCAGTGTAGCAGTTCACAACTGTGCATAACCTCAGTTCTAGGGACCTGATGTTCTTCTCTTCTGGCCTCCGCAGGCACAAGTTACTCGCACACGTGGTGCACAGACACATATGCAAGCTAAACACACACTCAGAAAAACAAACAAACACATAAAAATTATGAGGTGATTTAAATCATGCAAACGGATTTCCCCAAAAGACCTGCTATATCAAGTAAGTACCAACAGTTTGATAAGAAAACCAACAAAATACATGCCTAACCCCTAAGGGCAGCATTCTGGTGCCATTTAGACATTTCAGATTTTTGTTTTCATTTCTTTTAAAAGTATAGCAGTGAAATTGCTGAATTAAACTTTACCAATGTGGCTATACATTTTATATTTTCACTATGAGTTACATGAGCATTCTGTTTTCCCACATTTTTACCTGTTTCATATGGCCATGCATGTTGGTATGAATTGGTAATGACTAAGGATATTAAGCATTTTTCTGTGCTCTTTTGTCATTTTTTTCCTCTAGTAAAGTGTCTTTAAATTTTGCTTACAAATTTTATTTTTGTTTGAGTTATAAAAAGTTTTTATATAGTCTGAGCGAGCCTGGGAGACAGCTCCTTGGATAAAGATGGTTTGCTGCCAAGCCTGACAACTTGAGTTCAAGACCTACCTGATGGAAACTGAGAACCAATTATCCCAAATTATCCTGTGACTTCCATACAAGGGCCATGCCATAATTATGCCTACATATACACAAAAATTTTTTAAAAATGTAATAAGTAATTCTTACTGTGTTGAGGATGTGTATTTTGTATGATTTGAAATATTTCTCTTAGTTTATGGTTTGTTTTTATTTTCTTTTTAAAAAAAAAAAAAAGCCAGTTTTATGTGTATGAGTATTTTGACTGTGTGTATGTACCACATGTGTGCCTGGTGCCCAGGGAGCCAAAAAGACAGCATCAGATCCTCTAGAACTGTAGTTACAGATGGTCATGAGCTGCCATCTGAGTTCTGGAACCCAAACCAGGTTCTTTGGAAGAGGGACAATGTATTTGATGTCTTAGAGCTGAATTTCTTCCAGGTTACCTCTAAAAGTAATTTTTATGCTTATGCCTGTGTTCCGTATTTGGTTTAATTTTTATCAGTTAAAGCTAAATTCAGCTGGTGTTGGCATGGACCTTCACTCCAGGGCTTGTGCCTACTCAGCAAGCATACTGAGCTATACCCCAGACATTCAGTTCCTCTCTCCCTGAAAATGTGTATCTGCTTGTTCTGGTGCCATTGGTGAGAAACCTCTCTCCTTCTTAAACCTCATATATTTCGTTATTGTTGTTTTTTGCTTTTGTTTTTTGTTATTGTTGTTTTTGAGACAGGGTTTCTCTGGTTRTCCTGGATTTGCTTTGTAGACTAGGCTGGCCTTGAGTTCAGAGATTCTCCTGCTTCTGCCTCCCTAGTGCTGGGATAAAAGATGCATGCCACCACACCTGACTTTGATYCTGTTTTATTAATTCTCAGTTTTATATATGCTGATGATCAGAAGGCTTCATAATCTCACTGAAGTGGGGAGGGAAGATGAGAGACGGTTTGTCATGGTCTCATTACAGGGAGCCCTTGTCATAGTTCTCTCTGCTTTGATGCCTTGCCTTTTCAGAAGGGAGTCCAAACTTTGGCTTGGTAAGAAGTTGCTCTGTTTTAAAAAAATAAAAATAAAAAGTTACTCTGTCCCCCTCTCCCCTGAAGGTGATTATGAAATCTTATTTTTACACACAAGGGTGGGTAAGCCTCAGGCAGTGGAAGCAGTCTTTCTGAACATTAATGGTTCCAGTATGAGAATGGTGAAATCTGTCAAACATTTTTGTCCTGGCAGCAATTTTTAGCTATGTAAAAGTAAAACAACCTTATTGTGGAAATTCTTGGAAATTATCCAAATATAAAGAAAAGGTCCTTCTTCCTCCATTATCACTGTTCCATACTGGCTCAGCAGTACTTTTAAAGTTTGTGTCCTTGATAATACAGTCAATATACTTTTGTGAAACAGTGTGTGGGATTTTGATGGATTTGGGTCTGTTTCATTCTTAGAGGTAGTGGTATAAACCTTTAATCCCAGCACCCAGGAGGCAGAGTGTGAGTTTGAAACCAGCCTCATCTATGTAAGATATTTAAGACCAGCCAGGACTACATAGTGAGACCCTGTCTAAACAAAACATAAAATGTGGATATTAGCTATTTGGGGACTACTGTTTTCTTTCATTCTTAGAAGGGAGTGAGTGATTGGGAACTAGTGCAGCTAGGTGACAGGCACCTGTTGTGGTACCAGGCCCTGTACTCAACAAAGCTCTGGGAAGTTTTACAATCACATTACAAAAGTATTAAAATTATTTCCAGTTCTTTGCTTATTGTCTTCCTCTTTTTACAGGTGTGAGTTAAATTATTTGCCTAGTGTCTTTAAGCCAGTGTGGGACAGACTTTAAAACTTGAACTTTTTCAGTTTTTCTTTTCGTGTTTGAAAGGCTGTAAAAGAATAAAGGGTGAAGCAGTTCTCTTTCTGTGGGTCTCGGGTCATCTTTGTATTCTCTACAAGAGCTAGAAGCCCTCTGAGTGTCCGGATTTTGACCAGATTAAAGTTTGTTTCTCTTCTTTCTGTATTGTGCTTTGACTTGAAGACCCTTCCTTGCTGTTAGCTTTGGTGAGTACCRTTAGCTGAATAGGAAGAAAAGAAGCCAGGATAGATTTTCTAGTAAGGAACATCTAAACATTTTTAATTGAAAATAAAGTTATTTTCATATAATATTTTTATGGTCTCCCCGCCCTCATCCTCTCCCAGATCCTCTCCACTTCCCTAAGTTCCTTCTATCCTTCATGCCTTCCTCCATGCCTTCTATCTCTTAGAAAACAGGCAGGCAAATAATAAAGACAGATGAACAATAATAAAAGAAAATGAACAGACAAACTACGAAAATAAAGCACAAGAAGCCCAAACACATGTGCGCATGCACACACACATACACACACACACACACACACACACACACACACACACACA
>BDUI01008834.1:45801-57418 GCA_002335545.1 Apodemus speciosus
TGYSYCWAAWATAWGTCATGGTGAACCAAGATAGAGCAAGGATAAAGGCAGACTCCACTCCCACCTCAGCTCCTCCCCGCTCATCTCAATCACCAATGAGCTCTCAGCCCACTCTATATTCCATAACCTTGAAGTCCATGAGGATTTTAGACTGGAACCTTGGGCTTACACTTGCCTTTTAAGTGGAACGTATCATGGGTATCCAGTGACATTTAAGGAAGTCTGGGTCATAGAATGGTGCCATASTAAGACACTCTGGCTTCGCACCAGACTCGTGTCTTACGTTTCCTCACTTGACAATGACATTTCACCAGAACCTCTCACGAATACCTCTAGGATAAGGATTATATCTCAAGTCAGATATTTTATGTATCTAAAACCAAAAAGCTAAGCCTTATCCAGGATTTCCTCAGCACAATGAACTCTGTCCACCATATGCCTGTTTTCAGCTTGTTTTCTATAAGAATAAGCAAGCACAAAAGTCTAAAAGGCAAAGGGAAACATGGGCATGGACACACAAGGTCCTGCTTTACTGTCCTTACATGAGATGACCTTGGTTATCCCCTGCTCAGTTTCAGTGTCCCTCTTTCCATCCAAATAGACATGCATGACACAAGGACTTCACTTTGTGGTCCTTAAGTCTAAAGTAGATCCTGGTCTATTTTAAACACTCCACTCCTTTGAAAAATGAAGAATTGTGGGCCAGTGTTATTCTTTTCTTGTGGACATCAGGAAAATCCAAGTGACTTTTGATACTGATAACAAACAATGGATTGGTTGTCATACATGTGATTGAATAATTTGGAAATACTGGCCATACTTTGGGACCAGCATGGTACAGTCACTCATATCTATTTAATAGGACTCAGAGGAAATTAATGTCTTCTCAGAGAGGAAATAAGCAAAAGATAAAGTGGCAGAACCCTAGAAGATGTATGTCGGTTATTAATATTTTAGCACTCATACAAATGAATGTTCTTCAAACCAATTAGGCCCTTTAAAGAAAACAACCTCTAACTATGTTCTTCAAATTAATTCCAATCACATCTTCAAGTCCATTTACAGCCAAGCTCAGCGTCCTCCCCTTCCGTCAGCTGTTGACTTTCTAAGTGTTCCAGGCAGCTGCGTGTCTGTCTGAGATTCCCTGCGATGCCTTGCCAAACCTAGATTTCTTAAGACTGCTGACTTCTATGGGGCACCCTGACAAAGCCTTCACTCTATAGGGGCTACGAAGCCCAGGCACCCAGCCAGCCTGCCTCGGGAGTTCAGGGAGTYGGGGAGGCCTTTTTAAAACCATGTCACGCTCATGYGACAACTGCTCCTCTGTGCTTATTTGAACTATCCCTCCCAATTAGCAGTAATAAGTGACTCCGTAAAGATGAGCAAACACTGTGCCTCCATTAGTCTGCACCAACTCTYCCCACCTCTCCCAAGTCTGCATTCCCAGGCCTGTGCCAATCAGCCCCAGCAAATCCCCAGGGTCCCCCTCCAATAGTGTTTGGAGAAAGCTAAACACGTCTTACTCCCAGTGAACAAGGACCGCCAAAAGGCAAATTAATGACAACCCATTTGAAGAGTTTGCTTGAAATTATTGTATTCTGCCTATCCACTGAAAAATTGATTACTCCCAGGGTAGAGGGAAAAATCCAAATCAATAGAGTAAAGCAAAATGGTCAAAAGGCATGCACTAAGCCCATTTATTTTATCTATTTACCCTTCCTGGCTGCTTCCCTTCCTCACTCCCCTCCCGTATATCCCTCAGTCCCTTCTCCATCCACACACATTTTTTAAAGAAATGAGATATAATTTACATGGCAGGAGGTGTTTGTCCTTTTCAGATACAGCGCTAATGGCAGGCTAGGGATTGCTGCAGTTATACATCTCCCAGATGAACTAGGGCCTGTGAACACCTCCAGGCCCTGATTCACGAGAACAGGGTCTGATGTGGGGTGGGATATTCCCTCATGGCCTACAGCCTAGCCTGCCAGACAGATATGCAGATGAGACATTTGGCTCAGGAGTCAGGCACACTAAGTTCAGTGTACCCCATTTTCTAGCTACTATGAGACTGGCAGAAGCAGCGTTTCCTAGTACACCAGGAAGCGAGGCAAGGATCCTCTATACTCACTCAAATGAATTGCTCCCTGGTCTTAGAGTGTTGCCAGCATTTCTGCATCTCACCACACTCAGTGGAAAATAGAGGTAAAAAAGTAACAAATTTGAGTTGGGTATAATAGTATGTGCCTGAAGTTCTAACTACTAAGAAAACAGGAGGCTCCTTGAAATCAGGAATTTGAGGCCAGAGAGAAACTGTTCAAACCAAAACCAAAATCATCCAATCATCCAACAAAAAACCCTTATCAATTGGTCTTAAGGTGGTAGAGTTCACTCTTCTGACAGTGTTGGGCACTCAAAGAACTGCAAGGTTGGCATGAGAAGGAGCCTAGGACTTCTAGTTGGCTCACTGTTGACAGAAACATCTCAGAAGCCAGGATTCCCAAGTAGTTACTGCTTTTGAGCACTTCTGGCTCTTGGCAGCACCTGATCAGCCTTGCTTCCGGTTCCTGGCAGCAGTGCTAGCTCCTCCCATGTGAACAATCAATAGCACTTCAGGATCTTACTTCACCTATCTGGGAGATACTAGTCTACCTCTGGACTTCAGCTCCTCAAGCACCCTCCTCCATGCCTTTGAGTTTCAATAGTTACAACCTCTTGCTTTTTTATCTCCCAGCTTCTAGAAGCTGTTCATAGATCATGTGTGTCCCTTGTGTTTGACTTTTAGTTGCAAAGGGAACAACTATTTAAAGTGCATCAACTTGGTTAAAATAACAGATCTGAGCTCTGTCTTCCACCAAAAGTTGAAGCTCTTCAGAATGGCCAGTACAAGATAAAGACCATACTCAACTGGAAAGGAGTCAAAGGGCAGATTAGACAGAGTTTTAGGAGGACAGTAAACAAAAAAGTCATGGATATTGGAGGAGAGGGGAAAAATAATAACAGATTTAAACTTTCTAAAATGAGTAACTGGTAGAAGTACCACACACTCAGGTGGGCAAGGTCAACATCTTCTGATGTCCTTTGCCACAAGCATTCATCTCTTTTCTTTTTCAAGTATCTTCTGATTGATCCAAACAGCCTAAAGTTTAGGTATTGGCTTTCTGTGGAAGAGACCCCACTAAGAGCAGATGGAAATAAACACATGTCCCATGCTGGGTCATGAATGCATACCTGCCATGGCCAAGGCCACTGCAAGAGGATCGAGCAGGGCATGAAAAGATGCTGGGTGTAGGTTCTGAGACAATGGACACCYGTGGTCCAGTTTCAGTCCTGATGGGTTTCTGTCACATGGATGACTCAGAATATAACTTTGGCTTAAGTTTTTATTGTAAAGACTAGCTTGAGTTGATTTAAACAGTCATCAACTAACACTCTAAGTGATGATGCAAAGAATATGAATAGAAAAGCAATTTCAAAGCAGTTGTTGAGCTTAGTCGTGGACTGGTTCTGGAATTCCCAGATAAGAATGGGGATTGTTCTAAGAATTTTCACCACTTGCATTGTTTTTGAGACTATTAGGAGTGCTTGGTTTTTACATTGTCCACAAGGTGGAGCCACCATCACCTCCTCTTTAGGGATCAGACTTTCAGATCAAAGATCTTTATAGCTTTGAATTACTTGTCAATGGATTATCAACAGGTTTTGATGACCCACAGCTTAAGACAGAACAATCCAAACACGTCCATTTTAAAGACTGATCACTGTCACATCAAACAGCAATTACCCTAGCACAGAGATAGGCCTAAAATGTCAAGTTCCACTTATGAGAAACTCTTTGATTACCATCCCACTACCCTCCATTTTCCCATATCTCAGAGATGCTGGTGATAGCTTAGGATTAGGATTAGACTCTGATCCTAAGATGAATATTGAATACAAGAAGTTTATTTAGCAAACATGCTAGTCTGTAGGCTTATATTTTTCAAAACCTACTTTAATAAGGTTCCTTAAACACTTTACCCTCCTTTGTAGCCCACCAACCAAAGGTAGGGGAGAAAGATGGCTAACAGTACAAGGGGCTATTTAGAAGTAGTTCTTTGGGGGCAATTCCAATCTTTGTTGTCAAGTCCGCTAGCTAAAAACCACACACACATCAGCAGTGAGTCAATGCAGAAGAAATCAAGAGGCTCTGCTGCTTGGCACAAGTCTGCTAAAGTGGCAAGAAGCAACCAGAATACCACCATAAGTTCTTTGGTGTGCTTCTTTCTATGAAGTCACAACAAGCAAAGATCAGCAAAGAAAGCAAGGTGAACCAATGCCAGAGCATTGTCCACTGCCTGTTGGGTTCTATTTATACTCTTTCCAAACATCTTGTGTCCTTTCAAGTGTCCACTCCAGCAAAACATCATATGCCCCTTCACTAGACAACTTCCAAAAGAACCCCCTAAAAACCAACAAAACAAAACAAAATACCACATGTCTATTCTCAGCAAAACATCCTCTCATAAGACAGCTTCCAGAAAAACATCACATGACACAACTGACTCTCGGATAAAACCAGAAATTCCCACTCCACTAGTCAGCTCTAGAAGGAAAGTGTTGAGGTAACACAGGAAAGGGGGTTATTCAGTACCACTCGGAACCCCTGGAGTTGTATGTATAATACTCTTTAGGCTAATCCTACAGAGTCCGATGCTCCCATTGGTTAATCAACACTTAGAAGTGGGCACATGCTCACCGACCCACCCAGTAGAATAGTAAGGATATGTTGCTGACATTCCTGTCAAGGTTGAGCATACCGGCAAGAGTGACAATGAAATGTGCTACTTGGATTGAGCTCTTCACAAGTGGCAGGCAGGTAGGCTTAGCTACTCAGTGCCCACTCTGTGGCCACTATTCTCATGTTGCTGATGAGGAAAATAAAGCTCAGAGAAGGTAAGTGTGGCTTAATGTCATTCACCTCTTTCTCAAGGTCATTTATGATATTGGGGGTGGGCCTCAAACCTAGCAGTTTGGGACTCTAAGCTTGGAATTTCTATACTGCTAATTTCTCAATTCTTGTAGCATTGTAGTTATAAGGTCACAGTTTCCCAAGGGGAAATCCAAATTCTTCTTACAGCAGAATACCCAGGATTCTGTGCCAGAAAGCACACAGAGGAGAGTGTTTGGGGCCAAGATCTGAGATCTTGGAGAGACAGACAGTAACCATTATTTTCAAAGTAACCTACTACAGGTTCAGGTTGCACCCCTGGTTAGATGTGTGTGACACAGATTTCCTAAAGTCATCTCTTAAAAATAGGTACTGGGGACCAGTGTCATTAGAACCCCTTGAGAACTGTTACCATTGTTGCCTCTTCAATCCTTGGATCTGACTGAGTTAGAGACCCCTGTGCTGAGCCACATCCTCAAATATAGTGCAAGTAAAGGACCACRCATGTGGTGTGGTTATGTGCCCTGTTCTCCGTTTTTAAATCTCCTGCACAACCAAACTGCCATTCATCCGCTGGCCTTGAAAACCACTTAYAGAGAAATCCTCCTTAAAAAGACATTGAAAATATGGCCAGCCTGTGATTCAATGAAACACACAAGGCAGGTGCCAGATATATGACTGTTGTTGAGAATAAAAGACAAGGCACTAGAAAAAGTCATATGGTTCTTGAGGGGGGAGTCTTGCTCCTCTATCTATAAAGCAATTTTAYTAAGAGAAAGATTCTTCTGGGAGAACTTGCTGCCTTAAGACTGTGTTCACTCAGTTTAATCACAATGGGATTTAAGAATTAGTTCTAATTCAAATGAAAGAGAATTTGCTCTAAAATTTATATGCTTGCCTCTCTTAGTTCAGGTCCACCCTTCACTCCTTATCAGAGAGCATTTACATGCCATCTCTCATTCCTGAGAGACCAACGTAGGCGTTCCCAGACATGGCTACCACCTGGATTGGTATAAAGAACATTCTAAATGGTTCTGTGGTATTTCAAAGAATGAATTTTTTTTTTTTAAAAAAAAGCAAAGATAAAATGAAAACCTTTAAAATATGGATCCAGCTTTTTAAAATGGAACTTTTAAAAGATTTTAAGTCTCAAGATGGCTCAGAAGGTAAAGTGCTTGCTACACAAACAAGAGTATCTGCATTCGGATTTCTAGGGCTCATACCAAAACTAGCTAAGCATAGCAGCATGAACCTGTAAGCCATCTGGACCAGGAAGGTAGAGACAGGAAGAATCATGAGGCTCAATGGCCAGCTAGTCTAACTGACTCAAAAATTAACATGGAGAAACAACTGAGGAAAATGTTGGTCTTTGCCCCTCTAACACATACCACATATGTGGCATGTGATCACACATATGTTCACAGACACAAACTTATACACATACATACATACATAAAAATTGAATTTGCACTTTTCCCATTTATTATTTTCCTTCTTAAAAAATTGGGGAGCTCAAATTTGAGGTCACAAATGCCTGATGACCCTAGTGATTGGCTCTGCCCTAAAAGCAGGCCAATAACCCATTGTAGGAATTCCCTGCAATGATGTTGCCTCTGAATTTATTGGAAATTTTGCACACTTACTCAAGAAGTACACTATTCACTTTTGTAATTCTGGGACAATAAAATAAAATAAGTAAAAAGTCATAGTAACTTAAACTTTAATGAGGCTCCTTATTACAAGATGTGGTATTGGTCTCTTCCTGGTCCTTTTTTTCACAAAATGCAGAGATTTTTCACTGTGGTTCTTTATCACCTAAGAGAATGAATAGTTCCTATTGCCCAAATATATTGATCCTGTTACTGAAAGTAGAAACTGCCAAGGACTAAAGCACCTCTGGGGCCCTGTTCTTTTCATCTAAGTCTAAACCAGTTTGCTATACTTGGCCAATCTCTCTATTATCTGCTCTTTCTAGCAGTCCTCGTACATACCAACATTTGATGATCTTAACTTAGCTGTACACTGCAGCAATTTCCTAGTACTTAGCAGCTATCACCTAGCTTGCTTATGGTGGTTTAGTTTAAGTCTGGTTCTTTAGAAAATGACTCAGAAATAAAGATTTCTGACTAAGTAATTCACTGAGGAAAAATTCTGTAGGGAGATCATAAAAAGAATGGAGAGGGGGTGTGGGGGGCAGATCAAGTGAGATGTTTCTCAGTGGGAAGTATACATTTTAAGACAGTGTCCAAAGTGAGCTCTCTGAGCCTCAGGGAGGATCTCTGAGAATGAGACAGGTGTGTCTTAGGAAAAGCAGGGGCCAAAAAAGTAGTAATATGTCCCTAGGCCCATGGTAGAAGCAATAGCTTTGTCTATTAAAGAGAAGTAGTGTGTATGAAGAAGAGGATATAGGAGATAAAATGGGATATGTCCAAGATGTAGGGGATCTACAAACTTTCAGGCCACTTCTTTTTTATTTGATATATTATTTATTTACATTTCAAATGATTTCCCCTTTCCTGGATTCCCCCCTCCCCGAAAGTCCCATAAGCCCTCTTCCCTCCCCCCTGTTCCCCAATCCACCCCTTCSTGCTTCCCTGTCCTGGTATTCCCCTACACTGCTGCACTGAGCCTTTCCAGGACCAGGGGCCTCTCCTTCCTTCTTCTTGGGCATCATTTGATATGCAGGCCACTTCTTGATATCCCAGTCTTTATTGGCAAAGTTTCAATTTTATCAATCAGGGACTCATCTTGTATCATAGAAAATGTTGACATTGGAAATTTGACCCATGCTGCAACTCATTAATACATAAGACCATTCTTAGACATGCTTTTGAATGAGCCCAGTGTGAAATATCTAAGCAGGAAGAATATTGTTCAGTGGGGACTGGGTTCCTAAACATCTGCTTCTAGCTGCATAACC
Source organism: Apodemus speciosus (assembly GCA_002335545.1). Lineage (NCBI taxonomy): Eukaryota > Metazoa > Chordata > Mammalia > Rodentia > Muridae > Apodemus > Apodemus speciosus. The sequence continues at coordinate 53,649 of BDUI01008834.1, forward strand.
CAGACATAGAACCTACCCTTCGGTAACTGTAAATGATTCACTGTTGACTTAAACACATGCCTGGTTCCTGTAGTCCTTGTCTTTTTTCCTTCTTTAACTGCTCTATAGCTTCCAAACCCCCCAAAGCCTCACAGTTCATTACCATTACACTATTGCATACAGTGGGATTACAACCTTCTATCTCAAAGTGATAAAGACTTTATTGCTATCCTGATCACAATTGCAAATACTTTGCAGACCTTCTGAGTGGCTATTTTCATGCAACCCCACTCCTAGTCCTAATTTTGGTTGGTTTCAAGGAACAGAGATTCACTTGAGTAAATGAATGCTTGAAACATTGATAATTTATTGCAGATGTACTTTTTAACTTGGAATGATAATAAGACACAGGAACTCTTAAATTCTGTTGGAATTTCTCTTTCCTCTTTTTTATCTTGTTTTCCTATTAGTTGGTTCTGTTTGTTTGCTATCTCTCTCTATCTTTTCTTAGTCTCATGGTTTCTACCTTTTCATGTTTGAGCTTCTAACTTGAACTTGAATTAGAACACTATAACCTCTATTAATACTATATATTTATTTGTATAGTATATTTGTATAGTAGATTTGCACTAGTATCTGGCAAACTCTTTGTCATTTTACTAGTATATGAAGAGATTTTAAAATTACTTGCCATCTTTTGCTGTTCTTGGTACAGATTAGCCTCCATAGAAAATGTGCCCTAGTTGGCAAAGACACCTTTACCAATAGCCTGAAAACTTCTTGTTCTTTTAGTGCATCCAAGGTCATCCAGTCTAGAGACGCCAGATGACTACTGTCATGTGAATGAGCTCTAACAGAAGCATAAAAGGAACCACAAAATTTCTGCGTTCAGAACAAACCATCAACTTACAGCATCTTAAGCTGCTTTGAAGTCAACAAAAGCTTTGTGTTATGCAGTAAAAGCTTCTGTACCAAAGAAGTCAATGGGCCAAGTGTGATGTTATTGGCTATAACCCTTTAAGAAGGAAAACACTGTATCTGGAAAGTAATGAAGCTACCATGGTATCTGTGAAGGAGCTTATATCTTATTTAGTAGATAATCTAGAACAGTACTGGCAAGTGTGTATTGAAGTGTTGATAAATAAATGTCACAGTGATGAAAGGATAATCTCTGTCTTCAGGGACTTATTGCTTATCCACATAAAATAAATGTTCCTGTTTCAAAAGTGGGAAAAAAACATCATCCAGTCAATAATTAACATAACTAGTCCAGGATACTCCAGGATACTGATCAATCCTTTACACATCAGATATGATTACAGTCATTCCCTTTCCAAGGTCAGGACAGTGAGCTGCTCAGGCAAAGGTGGGTTAAGATGTTTGGGAGTCAAGGAAAGAGGTAGAAACAATTGTTATCCAATCATTGGACAACACAGAATGCTGGTGGTGATGCTTAGTCTTAGCAGATATTTAAGGCTGATCACTTTGCTCAAGGACATTGTGGGTTCTTCCATTTTTCTAGAGATCTTTCATCTCTGTGCTGATTAAAGCATCTCCCTCTAGATGGCCACTTGTGATTCTTTCCTCAACAAAAATGTGCTAGGTAGCACCTCCACCTCCATCCCTTAGTGGTGATCCTTCTGCTTCTTCAGATGATGGTCCCACAAGGAGTTTCAGGAGGCACTAACTCATCCTTTGTACTGAGAGATTCTGGAAATTAAGTCTCTAGTGCATTCATTGGGTCGCCTCTTCCATCAGAGCAGCTGGCTTGTTTCGTCTCCTTGACTCTTTCATTATTCCTTAGATTTAAGGAGAATGAAGAAATACATAACCTTTTCTTCAAATCAACAGTGTGGGATTCTGGGAAGCAACTCTTCAAAATAATTATTCTTTTCTTTCTCTAGTGGGCTCCAACTTCTTTTATTCCAAGTCTTAGGTAAATCCATTAAAAGCCATGTGGCCAGGATTAATGACTTTTAAAGACCTCTTTCATGGACTTGTAACTCAGTGTGGAACAAAAATTGATTAGAACTGAGACCTTTTTGCTACTTGAGAATTTGTTAACTTTCATTTTAAATCAAGGAATCAGTGGTGTACATGGCTGAATAGCTTGCTAAAGTTAAATGGTAGAACATAATTCTGCATGAAGCACTCTGACTCCAAGAGAAAAAATTCTAAACAGAAACTATCTTTAAGGGAAAATAAAAGTACTGAGATTGAAATTTCTTTTCTTGTTCTCTATGTATGTCTGTACACAGTAAATTTCCAACAGGCATTTACATATATGTGACTTTCTAATCAGAAAAGTTGTTATATATGTAATATATATACYTATATTTTTTTATTTGTATGTGTGCACATGTGCATCTGTGGTTCTCTCCTTCCATTATGATTGTTCAATGATTCAAACTCAATTGACCTGGCTTCACAGAAAGAACCTTTACCTGTTGAACTATATCACCTGCCTTAAATGTTCTTTTTGATTGGCACATGATTCATTTATGGTGTATATTATATTTTGATATACATACACCTTGTGTAATGACTAAATMAGTCTAATATTAGTGTATCTATTACCTTAATAATTTGTCATCTCACTGTGGTTAGAGCACTCAAAATATCCCATTTTACTTTTATGAAAGACTCACTATATTACTGTTGGCCATAGTTACTCTATTGATGATCATAATCTCCCTATTTGGCTATAGTTACCCTATTGTACAACAGAACATTGTAAATTATTTATCATACCAAACTGTAAGCTACTAGTTATTGTCTAACCTTTACCCATCCCTTTCTTTCTCCTCCTTCTACTGCAAGAGAGGCTATATTTTAAAGCTTGCTAGACAAAAATCATTCAGGGCTGTTTTTTGTGATGAGAAATCCAAGACAGGAATATTAGATAAGAGACTGTTGAAATAGTCAAGAAGTAAGAATATCAATCATAATACTTGCTGGAAACTTGCTAAAGACCAAACACTGTACTTTATGCCATTCTTTTTTTGATTCCCCTCCTTCTAACATCCCAGGAGCACATACTCCTGCTATCCCCAGTTTATATAATAGTTGAAGATGGAGTTATTTATAGCCTGTTGACTCTCTCAATACACAGTATGTGTGTTGAGTATAAGAACAAATTACAGTTACATGTTTATATCAATGCCTAGGACACAGGTGACATGTGGGATTGCATAGTACAGAATCATTGGAGTACTGAGGAGAAAGCAATGATGTTTGGGTGATAAATGGAAGCTGCAATGAAGTGGGAAGACCCCATGGTGGAACCAGGCAGCTGTGTAGATGGTAGAACCATGCATGGCTCTTGCCATATTATACAACCATGTCCTTACCGAAACTCACACACAAAAAGGAGACTAAACAAAAAATTCAATAACTTGGGTGAAAAAATTATGGAATATTCAGGAGTGAAGATAGTTTCTAAGAGGCATCTCAAAGGCCAAACTGAAAGGGAGGTGGTACAATAAAAGAATCAAGCCATACAGTCTTCGATGTCACAAGAACTCAGAAGATTTAGAAAATTCACAATTGTCCCAGTCATCGCAATTTGAAACATTTCCTTATTCCATGTACTCTTCTCATTTCTGAGAGCATTCTTAACCATGTTCTTGCAGCAGGTGCAAACACAGGTCATGATAAGATCATGCTACAGCACACCATGATAGAAATCATCCTGGTGGAGCAAAAGGAACTCAGTCCTAAGATTCAGCTACCTGGGATTAATACAGAGACATTTTAGAGGATTCAAGCTGTGACTACATGGCAGAATTTCT
>BDUI01008836.1:0-12448 GCA_002335545.1 Apodemus speciosus
ATATATATATATATATATATATATATATATATAGAGAGAGAGAGAGAGAGAGAGAGAGAGAGAGAGAGATCGCCTCCCTCCCAACCTTTCCAAATTATTGACTCAGTAGAGATGACATCAGCATGACTTTGTAGTTTGTATGGCCACAGACTCCTCCAGTTGGCCTAAGACAATCTAAATCATTTAGCAATGTGCTTGTGATTATTTTAGAGTTTTATTCTGTGAGTGGCATGTTGGATGGTATTTGCTGCCTTCAAACTCTGAATAAGATGCCTCTGAGTTGCACATGTTCTGTCATTTCCTTATCATATGATCCAAAGTTACATAACCTTTGAAAAGTAGGCACTACCTGAACTGGATCATTCTGTGTCATATCACAGGATGAGAAAGGTAGCTGTGCTCTATGGGTCTTCTAGTGAGACACTGTAGACGGGCAGGGAAAGCACATGAAAAGCCACCATCTTTCCCTCCATGAGTCACGTCACTCTGTTTAGGTAGTTCTTATAAAGTGGCTGTCATCAGAAAGGGTGCCTTCAGATGACTGAAGAACAGTCCTTACTGCTTCACGAGCTGTAAATAGATTTGATCTCTGATTTCTTGACAGCTTTATTGTGCTTTTAGTAGTGACTCTGATGAATTCAGCTCCATGAGAAAGCAGAAAATACAAAGAAAGCAAGGAAATAAAATACACTTTCTGGCTCCAGAAAAAGTCRCCATAATTTTACCTGGATGATGATTTGTGGTGCCACATGTCCTGTGGTCCCCACAGCTTCCCTGGACATTCCGTGGCCCCCGCGGCACTTTTAAAACATTTGGCTCAGCTGTGCTCATGTCCTGATGTTTGTCTTTGACAAAAGGGCATTTGTGCAATAATCCATTTAAGTGGAAAAGAATGACTCTCAATCTTTTTTGCCTTTGATGGATGCGAAATAAAAGATCAGGGCGCCCTGCCCTCAGGGGAATCACAGCAGAGGGAACATATAGCAATAATAAGAAAGAAGATGTCATGAATTTGAGAGGGAGTGTAGGGAAGGACAGAGGTTGAGAGAGAGGATGGAAAAACAATATAAATACAGTGCTCATATCCACGATTCTCAGAACTTAAACATATAATGAAAAAAACATTTAATTTAGGACACCTGTGTAGTTGTGATGTTCTTTTTGTGTATGTCTGTCTCTGTCTTTCTGTCTCTCAATCACTTTGTCCTTGCTGTCTCTGTCTCTCTCTCTCTTTGTGTGTGTGTGTGTGTGTGTGTGTGTGTGTGTGTGTGTGTGTATGTGTGAGCATGTGTGTAATTTTGAGGGGTGGAGCAGTATGATAAAATCTAGAGCCTCAGGCATGAGAGACCTATGTACTACTACTGGGCTTCACTCAATCGACAATGCCTTTATCTTAATAATTCTTGAAAAGCCATGGAAGTTATTCTCAAATTGTTTAATTTGTGTTGTATTTAGAGTATGTCTCTTTAGTATACAAATATATTAAATACAAAGTAGTAAATAATTGATTTTCTTTAATCTTTCCATTTATTTTTTTCTCTCAAAAGTAAAATCTTGTGGTAAAATGTGGATTTTATTTATGTGATTTATTTGTTTGTTAGTTAAAAAGGTTATAATCAAGATGTCAGGGTAGATCTCAATTTCTGGATAATAATTCTAGTTGCTGTCTAATAGTAACTGTCTTAGTTACTGTACAATCACTATAAAGAAACACCATGACCAAGACAACTTGTAAAACAAGTCATTTAATTTCTTACTACTTGCTTACTATTTCAGAGGGTGAGTCCATGACCATCACGGTAGGATACATAGCAGGAGACAGGCATGGCCCAGGAGCAGTAGCTGAGAGGCCACACGCTAGTCTAAGGTTTCAGGCAACAAGATTTGACCTGGCTAATGATTTTGAAACTGCAAATCCCACTCTCAGTAATGTTTGGGTCCTTTCAGGTGTCAAACAGGGAAGAGAAAGTCGTGAAGAGATAAGAATGAAAACCTGATGCTGTTTGACTTTGTCAATCTGGATCAGCTTTCAAGTAGTCTAATGCCAGGGGCTTCACTGTCAGCATATTTAAAACACAGTATCATCTGGGGAAAGGTTTCCAGGCAACCATCAGTCCAATCAGTCCAATTCCAGGAATACAATAAAGCTTAAGGTGTGGCTACATAAAAACTCTTTTACAAAGTACATGTGACCATGGTGGGGTTTGTAGCTAAAAGGCCTAGAATCCAGTGTTTTCTCTGACCAATAGCATAGAGGTCAGCAAGTCTTTAAGTACATGTGACATCTCACATTCCTGGGGAATTATGTGGTGAGGTCTACCTCCACAGAGAGCAAAAATGTCACCAGGTCATTATTAAAATCTGCTCCCAGCTTTCTGGATGGAAGGCGGGTATATGATTTTATCTCCTCAATTGAAGAGATAAAATGATTTACTCATGATTTACATGAGTAAATGATTTACTCATGATTTATAGTCCTTCTTCTCTTATTGCTTCTTGTGAGTACAAGGACCTCTGTGCCCCCAACACAGTGACACACAACCTACATACCTCCTAATCCCTCTGAAACAGTTCCAGTGACTGGGGACTATATTTAAAGATTATGTAATTATCCATAATGAGTTTGGTTCTCATTCTCATTCACATCACCACAGTTACTGGTCATCACATAGTTCTCTTTTTATTGCATGGGACATCCAGACAGACAAAACCAATAATAGTATGTACAGGCAGTGAGGTCTATTGAAGAAACCCAATGACTCCCACAAATGCGAGGACTGTCAAATCTCACATCTTCAGGTCCAACCACAGAAATTGAGACAGGGAGTCTGTGCTACAGTCCTGAGAAAAACACCACCACAGGAAACTCCAGACTCCACCCAGGATCTTCAGCTCACTGGAGGAGGATGACCTATATTATGGAAGGCAATTTATTTTAAAGTCTGTCAAACATAAAAGATATGTTAGCCCTATCTGAAAAACACCTTCATAGTACCTTATTATAGCCAAGTTTATATGTGAAAGTAGCCACCAAATCATACAAGTAGGGAGTACATTAGGAATACAGTTAAGACTGAAAAGCACTTTAATTATTCCTTTCCTATAAGGGACAGGATGTATTCTTAATATATTCCTCACGAGAGTGGGCCATTATCCCCAAATAATCCATATGTGTATTTGTAAATGGAAGTAATCAAAATAAACATGGCTAATCATAACATTAGTAGCTTGTATTTTCCACTTATGTATTATATTTATGTATTTTTAAATTAAAATTAAAACTTTTATGTGTATGGTGTTTTCCCCCATTCATTTTTATGTATCTTGCAGGCACAGTGCTATAAGAGGGCAACTGGAGTTTCAGGTGGCTAGGATTTATAATATGAGTATTGGAAACTAAATCCATGTCCTCGGGAAGATCAACCAGTGCTCTTAACCACTAAGACTTCTCTCCAACCAATATTTATATATTGTAAAGGAAATAGATTTTATTCATAATACTTTCTAATCTAAAGACAAAATATAAGTAAAATAATGCTTTATTTATCTTCTACAAAACTAAATTAAACATAGAGAGTTAGATAAACTATATTTTAAAACGTATACACTGAGCTCACCTCCAAAAAGATCTAAGTGGGGTTCAGGAGAAGCCACCACAAGAGAAGGTTACTAGGTAAGGTTCGCATTCCTACACCATTTTATCATGAAGATAGTGATTAGAACTAACAGAAAACAACCTTAGAATGGCTTGGCATACCAGAAAGTGGAGTTTCAAACTGTCAGAGAAGCTAGAAATGAAGTGGGGAATTCTGGAAAGGAGGAATGGAGGGAACATCCAAATTTCTCATCTAAACTACTGCCAACCCCTTGGATGAAACCAGAACTGTGTGTGTCCAAATTAGACTAAATTTCAGCAGACATTTCAGCTGGAAAGAAAAACAAAGTGAGCAGATGTTCCAGCAGAGGCCCAGCTTAGAAGAGAAGGAATTTGAACTTGAGTCCTGTCAATAATCCCTTTGGATAGATCCAGATTGTTGAAGACCACAATCGTGCATAACTGATATGACTATACTGTGACTTCTCTTTGTGTCCCAGGAGATATTGTTGCTAATGATGGTCTGGTGCTGCATCATGGTTTGGATCACATCAGTAGTGAAGGATTGATGCATTATCATCTGCTGGTCCTCGATGAAAAGTAGCAACCACCAGTAGATCTGTGGTGATGATCAATCATACCCAGAGTTGTAAATCATTTTTATTAGGATGCAATACAGTGAAAGGGTGGGGAAGAGCCATTAGGTGAGTACAATGGGAGAAAAAAGTAAAATAAATATTAAATCATCAAAATGCAGATTCACTGGCCACTTCAACTTAGTCTTTATATGAAGCCTAATAGAATTCATTTTAGTGGGCTTGAAAACAGGACCAGAGAGTATTAATAAAAGCAACAAGGTAGGTAACAGAATAGAACAGAGGTTGGTAAGACTACCATTAACTTTAAAGTACTTTGTTAGTAAGAATCATGTCAATTGTCACTAAATAAAGTAATTGTTAAACTTAAGTTTGAAATATATTTTAATTTATGTAAACAATACTGCCATTTAGTATTGATACAAATTGCACATACTTGGAGAGTTAATGAATGACTGGGACAATGGAATTTTTAGCATTTCTTTACAAATCTCTTTATCACTTGGCTTAATTGAAGATGGCAATGGTTCATATATAATTATATAATATGTATATTGAAATATCACATATCACAGCCACTGAAAATGGTCCATAATGCCATGAAAAACTGTGGGTGAAAATTTTGGAACCATTATAGAGGTACATTGGCCCTCATAAGCCATCTGAAAGGGTGTCAAGATGCTTGTACAACCATATTTTCAGAGAATACAGATAAGGCTATCAATACTCTATGCTCTGTGTCACACCGATTTATACCAACATATTTTGTGCTTTCCCTACAACCAATAACTCACCTTCACATTACTAACTTTTAACTTACACTAATATTTATAAAATCCCACACTTCTGATTTGCTTTTCTAAGCAAACTTAGAGATACACATAACTTGAAATTGTGATCTTAGGAGAAATTCTAGTTATAAGCTATATGATATTCTTCTTAGCCAGTGTGGTTCCAACAGCTACATCAAAGAWTCTGTAAATCCTGTTTGAGTATTCTCCCAATGAGGCTATATTTGTAGTGTAAGGGAGTCATAGGCAATGTAATAATAGCACCTTGAGTGGGTTGTGCTATAAAAGTGGGCTGAAGTATGTACAAAGCACACTGGTGCCATCAGTACATACACAAACATAATTTAGTATCTGATGATCAAATATCCTAAGGAGTCATTTACACCTTGCTTATGATAGATGTTCAATTTTCAAGACTACCCTGGGCGAGAGTAGCAAGACAAGAGTGCTTTTGTAACAAGTGAATATGTTATATTCTGCAGAAGGTAAACTGGCCTCTAAACCCCAAAGAGTCTATAGACAGCTATCAAAATGATCTATCAAAATGTCACAAGATCCCCAGAGTGTGACATATGAATGTTTACCCAATACAGACTTCCTTGTCACAATGACATCCAACTAGTAGACAGAACTGCTTAAAATACAGCCTGGTTTAGTTGCCTCTAAAATGTAATAAATTATTGCCTTCAAGAGTCCCCAAAATCCCTTTCTTAATTGCTATGAATTGTGAAAAATATAGAAACTTGTTTTTCACTTTAGATGTAATATCCTGACATGCCCTCAATTACAGGAGTACCAGAAATTACTCTGGGATGACAGACACATAAATTTTCATTGTGGTTTATATTTTACCATGGACAGACCTGTGTCGCACTAGGTGCTTGGGCCATCTGCTGTTGTGTAACAAATCAYTCAACAGCTAAGTTGACTTAAAMGAATAACAATTATTTTCCTGCCTCTCATGGTGACTCTGAGTCGGTTGGGAAGGTGTGGGCAGCTGGGAGCCCCCATTCAGAATCTCTCATGCAGCTTCAGTCAAAGTGTACGTGATGGTGGCAAAGATGGGCTGTGACAACAGCCATAGAGAGGCCAGGCATGCTTCTTCACAGTCATGGGACTTGGTGCGGTTCCTCTAGTCCTTCCAGTCATCTGACTTGCTGTTCTTACAGTCTGTAAGGACTTTAAACACAGGTGGTCTGTTGAGTAAGATGGAAGCCATTTCATCTCTAATGATATCAGCCTAGAAGTTGGTGTATCACATTACACCAAGTCTGGTGTGTTATTGTGGTTGAAGCAATAAAAACACTCCACCCCATTTCAGATGAGGAAACACCCCCAACACGCACATCTAAGAGGCAGAAATGTCATAATCAATTTTTTTTAAAAGATTTATTTATTTTTACTTATGTGACTACTCTCTAGCTGTCTTCAGACACACATCAGAAGAGTGGATCGAATCCCACCATAACCACCATGCGATTGCTGGGAATTGAACTCAGGACCTCTGGAAGAGCAGTCAGTGCTCTTAACCACTAAACCATCTCTCCAGCCCTCATAATCAATTTTAAGGAAAGGTATGTAGAGCTCACATATGACTGAGGCTGTTTGGTAAAACACATTTGATAACCCAGATATCAAGAACATAATGTTAATATGTATGACCCAGCATGGTATGCGATTGTAAGTAATCTAATCGGTGTTTTAGAGCATACTTGTTTGTAGGGTTGGCMTTGCCCTAAGGTAAAACGGTAAGAGTACACTGCCATGACATTCACATGAAAGCAGTTTGCTTTGTGCACTCTCTATTCATTAGAATCAACTTTTTAAATTTTGCAGCAAACCAAATACAGCATGGTAACAACAAGAGCGTGGGAGTTCCCTCTTCAGCACACAAGGCTCCATGTGGACTCTGCCTATAATGGGAAACACCACCTGTTTGGTTCACCATAGTCGCTCTTTCTCCTAACCTCCCTTCTGCTTGGAGAGATCTGTGCCTCATCTGGGAGCAGAACTGACATCTTAAAAACCATCCATTTTTATGGTTATGCGCCCAGTCTACCATGCTGTTCAGTATTGCTGAAATTCTACTCTATTAATTACACGTTCAGCTTCAGAATCTTAAGTCGGCCTCCAATGGTCTCACAGGGTCTACTACATATTTCCTTATCATCTTTCAGGTGCATGTTTGATATGCTGTAATGCCAAGTAAACTAAATTCTTATCTCAAGATTCCCTGGACTGAGAGCCTGGTAAAGTGTGTGGAAGCTGAGTAGGAATCACCTCTGCTACGTCTAAGTTAAAATAGAGGCAAACTTCAGCTACACTCAAGGACTCCAGTATACAAACAAAACAGGCTGGGGCCCAGAACTCTGAAACACTTCATCAGCAAATTGAAAACTATCTGAAGTTCTCAGATATTTCCAAATCAGAAAAATCAAGAGGTAAGACAGTTATTCATAAGCATCAACAAATAAATATTGTTTGTAAGTCTCTCTGCTTCATGCAAAGTAGAATGATATAGATAACTCATGATTTGTGAAGAGAAAAGGTTGGGGATTTTTTGTTTCTTTGTTTTTTGTAGTCAAAATCACGTGTGAAGGCCACATGTGGTAGCCCATGTTTATCATCCCAACACTCAAGAGACTGATGTAGCCCATGTTTATCATCCCAACACTCAAGAGACTGATTCAGCAGGATCATGAGTCTGAGTTGTCTACCCAGCAAATTCCAAACTAGTCTGTGTTACAGATTCATTCCAAGTCTAAATAAATAAGTTAAGTTAAGTTAAAAAGCACAATTACTGATACAGATCACATAGCAATAAGCCCAAAATATATGGGACAGTACAATATACAAGCAATCAAAATCCATACAAATATGATTGTGAACACACATTATACATCTATACATAAGTATATTTGTAAATATTGTCTTTAGTAGACTATTCAGTGTCATTGGGTGTTCTAGTTTGCTTTTCTTGATGTGATAAATACTATGACCAAAAGTAAGTCGGGGATGAAAGGGTATATTTAGTACCTTACGGTACACATGCCTTCAACATTGAGGAAGACAGTGCAGAAACTGAAGCAGGAGCAGAGAAAAGTCATGGAGGAATATTGTTTATTAATTTACTCAGCTACTTAGTCAGCTCAGGCCCACCCCCTTAGAAATGGTTCTGCCCTCCTAGATCAATTAACAAAAAGGAAAATTTTACACAGACATGTCCACAGGCCTATCTGACAGAGATAAAAACTCATCTGAGGTACTCTCTTTCTAAGCGACCCTAGTCTCTGTCAAGTTGACAACTAATACAGTGGACAATTTAATTAAAGCCTTTAGCAGATACAAACCTATTATTGGTTCTTTTGTGTTTTATAAAGTAATTTCTTTTGATTTATAGAGTCAACAGTTTGGCAATGACTTGAATGGTAAATACATCAAGTGAAAAAAAAGACAATGTTCTCTTTTAAATAGAGAGGAATCACACACAAATATATATATATATATATATATATATATATATATATATATATATATATATATATATATATATATATATATATATATATATATATATATGATAGACTACAAGTCAAAGGGTCAGGTGAGGCTCATCAGAAACACTTTGGATTATTCATTAACCTTTGAGCTCAGTGCCCAAATATATAAAACCCTTCTTAATAAACCAAGCAGCCTCATCTCGAGAACCAACTTCTATCACTCTTTCCACAGCTTATGGTCTTATGATTGATGTGACAACATCGTGTATAAGATCATTTCCATAAAAATAATTCCAGAAGGGACATAAGGAAAGAACGTAGGTCTTTTATATTAAATCAGTTTCATCAGCAAACATTGGAGTAGGCCAGATTGTTTCCCTAAGAAGCATCAATCCCATAACAGGCGTGCACCTAGACAATGTGTGGACAGATAAACAAAAGGTAAGAACACACAGGTTGCTTTGCAATAAGGTTCCTTCTTTCTTTTCGAATTTGATATTGCAATTGCTGAATGGAAAAAATAGATCTGCTTTTGTCTGAGCCGTATTTCTAAAGTCATAATTCAATACAGACTCTTTACCCTAAATCCTTCTTTCCAACCAAAGCCATGCATTTTCCCCATAGGCATGTCCTCACTTTGTTAATGAATGAAAATGATGAATCTGAGAACATAAAAATCATTTACCAAAATGACCTCCTGTAGAGATTCTCTAGTCATAACAGGGAAATGAATCTCAGATATTAGAAACCAGGGATATCTAAAATATTTTCAACAGACTCTTTCCAATTTTCCTCAGCTAGATTACTTCTTTAAAGTGCATTGAAGAGCTAAAACAAAGCAGAGAACTGCCTTCACAAATCTAAAATAAATTAGATATATTGGATAGTAGACTAGCAAAACAATTAAACACACTAGGGAAAGGTGGTGCYTTAGAGAAAACTCGCTATATAAAAGCCTCAAAAAATGAGACACTCGAAGCCACTGATTTTTCATATGGCTTACTGTATGCTTTCAAATGTTATCATTATGATATTTTATTTTCAACTGCTTTGGGAATTAGCAATGTGTATCTCACTCAAGTTGCTAACCTCCAGAATTCTTCTCAAATCCATTTTTTTCTTTTTTACTACATAGTCTAAATTACTTGATAAGATACATTAAGAGTATTAAATGAGGTGCTGACAACTTGGCTCGGAGGTTAAGAGCACTAGATGCTCTTGCATAAGACCTGATTCAGTTCCTAGTCAACTCACAACTATCTGTAACTCCAGTTCCAGGGGATAAAACACCTTCTTCTGGCCTCACAGGTACTGCCTGGTTGTGGTGCACATACATACACACAGATAAAAATACTTACACATATAAGGTGAAAATAAATATTTCTTATAAAAAATATTAAGTAACTTTGCTTTAAAAAATTGTTATCAATTTTTTATCAATGTAAATTTTGTTATCAATGTAAGGTTTGGAGGGCAAAGAGGGACAGCAAGATGGAGCAATATAATTTCTGACTAATAATGAGTTACCTTTCTTGCTAATGGCAGCAAAAATATGATTACTGAATATGAAAGCCTTGGGTGGGTTCTCCTGTGTTTTCCTGTATCATAGAAGATTCTGAAGTACCATCCACTCATAGACTTTATTCAGTGTTAACTCTACAATGGCAAGGTAGCGAATTAATGGATTATCGCATTAACAGCTGAACAACCCTTGGGATGTGGGTGTTATTTCAGGGCTCTATTATACTTAACAAATGAAGGCTGAAGAAAGGCCAAATAAGCTACTCAATTTTTTACTCAGATTTTAAGTGTCAGTTCTTAACCTTGAGCTATGTCATCTCAAATGTCCTACTCTTAAACACCGTGTGATTTTATTTTTCTCCCTTAAAATGAAATGTCATGCCTGATACCGAGAGAAAAAGAATATTATAAATCCCCCATTCATCTCTGATTCATTATCTCTTGGGTCCAATTCTAATAAGGGCATTAAGGGTACCAGGAAGAGTCCCACCCAAATGTCTCATATTGCTCTGGATGGAATAAGGGCTCAGAGGCAATGTGACTTGACCTTCCCTCTGTCCCCTTGCAAATGACCGTACAAGAAAAGAAACATCTAGAATCTAGACTCCTTATCCAAGGTTCATGCAAGGTCAGAACAGACAATCTAGAGATGGTCTGGAGAGTGTGGTGTTTGAGAAAAGATGTAGAAACAATTCTGCTTAAGAGTAAGGGTACATTATGTTGTTTTCTGGATTCTTTACAAATTTATGCTTCTTATGTAGATCTAAAAACACCAAATATGACTGTTAGAGTGAGAAATGCCCACTCCCCAAATCTCATATATTTTTACTTAATTTGGTACTGTTTGGGGAGATTATGGAAAATTTAAAGGTGAAGTCGTCCTAGATGAAGTATGCCAGTAGTGTGTTACTGTTTTCTTTTTCTATTTTCTGTGTGTATTATATGAAAATGGAACTGCCAAATTCCTTCTCCTGCCATCTTGTGACATGCCCTCCCCACATTATAGGCTCTCTCTCTAGAACCCTAAGTGAAAATAAAACCCTTTACAAAGCTGCTTTTGATCATAATATTTTATCACAGCAGCAGAAAATGCTCACCCCTAAATGGGACACCTATATTCCACCCCTCTTTCCTAGGGAAAGATCCAAAGATCCCTCCTGGATCTTTGTGGAAAAAGATGAGAGAAAAAGTATAAGAGCCAGAAACAGTAAGCAACTATAATAAATCTGTTTCTCATATAGAATGGGGCAGTTGTGTGTATGCTCTCACAGCTATAGGACAGCATGCCAAGACCCAATCRAGCTCAAGCCAGGCAAAATACCATCATGGAGAGAAGAGGGGGCAGGGAGTCCCACACTAAGGTAAGGAGTTATTGGAAATTGATAGCTGGGAAGAGAGTCAGTTTTCTTTTAAGTGCATGGCCCTTGGGAGGTTGACTATATACTGTTGGGTGGCCACACACCCAAGATTATTCAGGCAGCAAAGACTGGATTTGATCTTTTGTTTCTTTTTATCATTTTTTTAAAAGAGGATGCAAAATTGGATGGGTAAGGATAGGAGAATGGATCAGACAGGAGTTGTGGGAGAAATAGATATGATCAAATTGATTGTATGACATTCTCCAAGAATTGAAATAATTATCATCAATGAGCTAATATCTTATTTAAACACCTATATTTCAATAAACAAATATTTTATTTAGCAATGTGATACTATATATAAAATTCAGGAAGATATGGATTTTGTAAGAATTGTCTGCTTACTATAACAAAGTCAAGTATAGTGCATATTGCGAATTTATAAACTTGTAAATTTAGCTAAGAAGAAATGATGAGTGAGTCTTTTAATTTGCATTTTTCTTCGTGATTTACAAAGAATTCCAGAGAGGGTGACCAGAAAATATTGATCAGTTAGTTGACCAAGGTTTTATACAATACAGTGTTAACAAAAAATAAATAAGTAGAAGCTATCATTACGTTAGTCACCAAATAAAGTAATAAGATAGAAAATACAATTTTTTTTCATTTTTTTAATTTTCCATATTCTTTGTTTACATTCTGAATGCTTTCCCCTTTCCCAGTTCCCCCCTCAACATATGTCGCATAAGTCCCTTTCCCTCCACCCATTCCCCAGTCACCCCTCTCCCATTTCTCTGTTCTGGTACTCCTCTACAATTCTGGATCAGTCTTTTCAGGACCAAGGCCCTTTCAGCCTTTCTTCTTGGGAATCATATGATTAGCTAATTGTGTTTTGAGTATTCAGAGCTTATTGACTCTTATCAGTGATTGGATTTCATGTGTATTCTTTTGTGATTGGGATAGCTCACTTAGGATGATATTTTCCAGTTCCAACCATTTGCCTACAAATTTCATGAATTTGTTGTTTTTAATTGCTGAGTAGTATTCCATTGTATAAATATACCACATTTTCTTTATCCATTCCTCC
>BDUI01008836.1:45784-60499 GCA_002335545.1 Apodemus speciosus
TCTGAATACTCAAGACACAATTAGCTAATCATATGATTTCCAAGAAGAAGGGAGGAAAGGGCCTAGGTCCTGAAAAGACTTGATCCAGTATCATAGAGGAGTGCCAGAACAGAGAAATGGGAGAGGGGTGATTGGGGAAAGGGCAGAGGGAAGTGGACTTAGGGAACATATGGTGAGGGGGGAACTGGGAAAGGGGAAAGCATTCAGAATGTAAACAAAGAATATAAAAAATAAAAAAATTCTAGAAAAAAAAGCAGTAAGGGAAAAAATGTCAAGGAATATATGAAGGCAGACCTATCAGAATTATAYGAGACTTCTCACTAGAGACTATGAAAGCTGGAAGATCCTAGGCAGATGTCATACAGACCCTAAAAGAACACAAATGTCAGCCCAGGCTACTATACCCAGCAAAACTCTCCATTAGCACAGAGGGAGAAAACAAGATATTACATCAAAAAAAACAAATTTACACAAGTTTCCACTAATACATCCCTACAAAGGATAATTGGGAAACCCCAACACAAGGTGGGAAATTACACCCTAGAAAAAGCAAGAAAGTAATCTTACAACAAACCCAAAAGAAGATAGCCACACAAACATAATWCCACCTCTAACAACMAAAATAAGAGGAAGTAACAATCACTTTTCCTTAATATCTCTTAATATCAGAGGACTCAATTCCCCAATAAAAAGACATAGACAGACTGGATGCATGAACAGGACCCAGCATTTTGCTGCATACAGGAAATACACCTCAGTGACAAAGCCAGACACTATCTCAGACTCAATGGTTGGAAAACAATTTCCCATGCAAATGTTCCCCCAGAAACAAGCTGGAATAGCCATTCTAATATAGAATAAAATCGACTTTCAACTAAAAGTTATCAAACAAGATAAGGAAGGACACTTCATACTGGCCAAAGGAAAAATCTACCAAGATGAACGCTCAATTCTGAACATCTATGCTCCAAATGCAAGGGCACCAACATTCATAAAAGAAACTTTACTAAAGATCAAAGCACACATCACAACCCACACAATAATAGTGAGAAACTTTAACACCCARCACTCAGTAATGGATAGATCATGGAAACATAATCTAAACAGAGACACAGTGAAACTAAAAAATGTTATGAAACAAATTCATCTAATAGATGTTGATAGAACATTTTACCCTAAAACAAAAGATAAATAAACCTTCTTCTCAGCACCTCATGGTACCTTCTTTAAAATTGGCCATGTAATTTGTTACAAAATAGGACTCAAAAGATACAAGAAGATTGAAATAATCCCATGCACCCTATCAGATCACCATGGACTAAGGCTGGTCTTAAATACCAACAAAACAATGGAAAGCCCACATACACATGGAAGCTGAACAACACTCTACTAATTGATAATTTGGTCAAGGAAGAAAAAAAAAAGAAAAAAATTAAAGACATTTTAGAATTTAATGAAAATGAAGACACATCATATGAAAACTTATTGGACACAGTGAAAGCAATGCTAAGAGGAAATCTCATATCTCTAATTGCCTCCAAATAGAAACAGGAGAGCGCTTACACTAGCAGCTTGACAGCATACATGAAAGCTCTAGAACAAAAAGAAGCAAATACAACAAAGAAGAGTAGACAGCAGGAACTAATCAACCCCAGTGCTGAAATCAAACAAATAGAATCAAAAAGAACTATACAAAGGGTCAAGAAAACCAGGAGCTGGTTCTTTGAGAAAATCAACAAGATAGATAAACCCATAGCAATACTAACCAGAGGGCACAGAGACAGTATCCAAATTAATAAAATCAGAAATGAGAAGGGAAACATAACAATGGAAACCATGGAAATTAAAAAAAAACCATCAGATCCTACTACAAAAGCATATACTCAACAACATTGGAAAATCTGAATGAAATGGACAATTTTCAAGACAGATACCAGGTGCCAAAGTTAAAACAGGAGCAGATACACCATCTAAACAGTCCCATAACCCATAAAGAAATAGAAGCAGTCATTAATAGTCTCGCAACCTGAAAAAGCCCAGGACCAGAAGGTTTTATTGGAGAATTCTATTACACCTTCAAAAAAGACCTAATACCAATACTCTTCAAACATTTCCACAAAATAGAAACAGAAGGAACACTACCCAATTCTTTCTATTAAGCCACAATTATGCTTATACCTAAACCACACAAAGACCAAACAAAGAAAAAGAACTTCAGACCAATTACCCTTATGAATATTAATGCAGAAATACTCAATAAAATTCTTGCCACCTGAATCCAAGAACACATCAAAAGGATCATTCACCACAATGAAGTAGGCTTCATCCCAGGCATGCAGGGATGTTTCAATATATGGAAATCCATCAACATAGTCCACTACATAAACAAACTAAAATAAAAAACCTACATGACCATTTCATTAGATGCTGACAAAACATTTGACAAGACTCAGCATCGCTTCATGTTAAAAGTCTTGGAAAGATCAGGAACTCAAGGCCCATACCTAAACATAGTAAAAGCAATAGACAGCAAACCAGTAGCCAGCATCAAACTAAATGGAGAGAAACTTGAAGCAATCCCACTAAAATCAGGGATTAGACAAGGCTGCCCACTCTCTCCCTATCTATTAAATATAGTTCATGAAATTCTAGCTAGAGCAATTAGACAACAAAAGGAGGGCAAAGGGATACAAATTGGAAAAGAAGAAATCAAAATATCACTATTTGTAGATGATGATATCTTAAGTATACTTAAGTGACCCCAAAAATTCCACCAGAGAATTTGCTGAAAAACTACTTCAGCAAAGTGGCTGGATATAAAATGAACTCAAACAAATCAGTAACTGCCCTCTTCTAAAAGATAAACAGGCTGAAAAAAATATGGGAAACGACACCCTTCACAATAATCACAAATAATATTACACACCTTGGTGTGACTCTAACTAAGCAAGTGAAAGATCAATATGATAAGTACTTTAAGCCTCTAAAGAAAGAAATCAAAGAAAATCTCAGAAGATGGAAAGGTCTCCCATTCTCATGGATTGGCAGGATTAATATAGTAAAAATGGCCATCTTGCTGAAACAATCTATAAATTCAATGCAATCCCCATCAAAGTTCCAAATCAATTCCTGATACAACAACAACAACAACAAAACAGTATAGAGAAAACTATTCTCAACAATAAAATAACTTCTTGGGGAATCATCATCCCTGACCCCAAGCTATATTACAGAGTAATAGTGATAAAAACTGTATGGTATTGGTACAGAGACAGGCAGTGGAATAGAATTGAAGACCAGAAATGAATCCACACACCTATTGTCACTTGATAATTGACAAAGGAGCTAAAAAGATCCAGTGGAAAAAAGACAGCATTTTTAACAAATGGTGCTGATTCACCTGGAGGTCAACATGTAGAAAAATGCAAATTGACCCATTCTTATCTCCTTGTTCAAAGCTCAAGTCCAAGTGGATCAAGGACTTCCACATTAAACCAGATATACTGAAACTTATAGAGGAGAAAGCAGGGAAGAGCCTCAAATAAATTTCTTAAACAGAACACCAATGGCTTATGCTCTAAGATCAAGAATAAACAAATGGGACCTCATAAAACTGCAAAGCTTTTGTAAGGCAAAAAAACACTGTCAATCAAACAAAATGGCATCCCACAGATTGGGAAAAGATCTTTCCCAATCCTAATATCCAAGATATACAAAGAACTCAAGAAGTTAGACTCCAGAGAACCAAATAACCCTATTAAAAATGGGGTACAGAGTTAAACAAAGAATTTTCAACTGAGGAATATCAAATGGCTGAGAAGCACCTAAAAATGTTTAACATCTTTCGTTACCAGGGAAATGTAAATCTAAACAACCTTGAGATTTCACTTCACACTAGTCAGAATGGCTGAGATCAAAAACTCAGTTGACAACAGATGCTGGTGAGGATGTGCAGAAAGAGGAACACTCCTCCACTGCTGGTGGCATTGCAAGCTGGTACAACCACTTTGGAAATCAGTATGGGGATTCCTCAGAAAATTGGAAATAGTATTACCTGAGGACCCAGCTATACCTCTCCTGGGCATATACCCAAAAGATTCTTCTACATATAACATGAACATATGCTCCACTATGTCCATAGTAACCTTATTTATAATAGCCTGATACTGGAAAGAAACCAGATGTCCTTCAACAGAGGAATGGATATAGAAAATGTGATACATTTAAACAATGGAGTACTACTCAGCTATTAAAAATGACAAATTCATAAAATTCTTAGGCAAATGGATGCAACTAGAAAATATCATCGTGAGTGAGGTAACCCAATCACAAAAGAAAACACATGACACATACTCACTGATAAGTGGACATCAGCCCAAAGYTCAGAATACCCAAGGTACAATACACAGATAACATGAAGCTCAAGAAGAAGGAATAGCAAAGTGTGGGTGCTTGGGTCCTTCTTAGAAAGAGGAACAAAATACTCATGGGAGCAAATATGGAGACAAAGTTTAGAGCACAGTCTGAAGGAAAAGCCATCCAGAGACTGTCCCGCCTGGGAATTCATYCCACATACAGTCACCAAACCCTGACACTATTGTGGATTCCAGGAAATGATTGCTAAAAGGAGCCTGGTATAGCTAGCTGTCTCCTCAGAGGCCCTGTCAGAGCCTTACAAATACAGAGTTCAATGCTTGCAGCCAACCATTGCACTAAATATGGGGTCCCCAAGGGAGGAGTTAGAGAAAGGCCTGAAGGAGCTGAAGGGGTTTGCAACCTCATAGGAAGAACAACAATATCAACCAACCAGACCTCCCAGAGATCCCAGGAACTAAGTCACCAAACAAGGAGTACATGTGGTTCCAACTGCAACTGTAGCAGAGGATGGCCTTGTCAGGCATCAATAGGAGGAAAGGTCCTTGGTCCTATGAAGGCTTGATAGATGCCCCAGTGTAGGGGAATTAAGGGTGGGGAGTCAGGAGTGGGTGGGTGGGTAGAGGTACACCCTCATAGAAGCAGAGGGAGGGGGAATGGGATAAAGGTTTTCTGGTAGGGGAGTAGGGGTAAAACCTGGAAATGGGATACCATTTGAAGTGTAAATAAAGAAAAAATCCAATAAAAACGTGTATATATATGTATATATATATATGTATATATGTATATATAATATATATATATATATTAAAAAACAAAGTAGACTACATAAAAACATTGAAAACATCCAGACATCAAATGACATTGCCACAAGGGTAAAACTTATTTGCAGAATAAAAGAAACTGGAAATCTTATAACTGACAATAGGTTAATAACTAGAACATACGAAGAACTCCAAATATGTGACACAAACAAAAAGAATTTTAAAATAAATGTACTTTGTCATAGCAGCTTTAGATGTCAACTTGACACAAACCTAGAGTCACCTGAGTAGAGAGAATCTCAATAGAGGAATTGTCCAGATCAGCTTGGCCCATGGTCATGTCTATGATATATATGAGGCATTTTATTAACTGATAATTGATATGTGAGAACCTAGCCCACTGTGGGCAGTGCCACCCCTATTCTGGTAGGCTTGAGTTGTACAGTAAAGGGAGCTGAGCTAGCCAGTAAGGAGCATTCCTCCATGGTTTCTGCTTCCCTTGAGCTCTGACTTTTCTTAATGGTGTGCTGTAACCTGTAGATGAAATAATCACTTCCTTCCATAAATCTCTTTTGGTCAGAATGGTTCATCACAGCAACAGAAAGACTCAAGTAGAAATTCATCCAACAAAACATAAATGACAGATTAGCACATGAGGGGACAGATGTTCAATGTTATTAATAAGAGAACTATATATTACAAACACAATGTACCACCTTTTACCTACTGGAAACGTTATCACACAAACATACACAGATGAAAAATATGAAGAATAACTCTTGGCAAATAGGCAGAAAATCATCACCCTGCCACTGAACTGGTAATATAAAAATAACATGACCACTATGGAATTCAGAATAGCAGTTCCCCAAATAATGAACTGTGGAATTACCATATTGCCTCTGGGTATAAAACCCAAAGAATGAAAAGCTSATGCATTTGCATGCCCATCATACAGGCAGTCAAGAGGTAGAAATGACCCACTGACAGGTGAATGGACAAACAGGGTATGGTTTTACACATAAAACAGAATATGTGAATTCTAAGAAATGGAGATTCTGATACACTAAAGAAAATATCTTCAGTAGAACAAATATTGTGCCCCACCACATCTCTGACATATGTTCAGCTGTCAAACTCACAGGGACATAGAGTGGAAGCTGCAGGGAATAGAGAATAGTGAATTGGAAGCTGTTACTTAATGACTATGGAGTTCCAGTGGGGGAAGATGAGACACTCAGGAAGACAAGTGGTAATGATGGTTTGTATAACAGCGTAAACATAATTTATATCACTGAGCTGTACACTTACAAATGGTTATGCTTGTTATATCTTATGGAGGTTTATCCAAAATTTAAAAATCAAAGAAACTTTGTAAAGCATAATAGTGCATAACTCATGTCCAAAATGATATGCATGGTATGTACTCACTAATAAGTGGATATTAGCAAAAAAAAGTACAGAATAGCCAGGACACAACCCACAGAACTCAAGAAGTTTAACAAGCTGACGAGCCCAAGTGAGGATGCCTCAATCTCAACTGGAAGGAAGAAGAATGCAATCACCCATGAAGGGAAAGAGGGAGAGTGTGACCTGGGTGGGCGAGAGGACAGTAAGGATAAACAGGGAACATGATCAGGTTCAGGGGTAGGGAACAGGACTGAAGTCCTGAGGAAAGAATGGAAACAGGCAACCTCAGGAGGTAGGAGGTAGGGAGACCCTCTAGAATGCACCAGAGACCTGGGAGGTAAAAGACTCTAGGGACTCAAACGGAGAGACCTTGGATGTAGTGCTCTACAGTGGGGAGGGGAAACTTGTAGATTCCACCTCCAGTGGAGGGACAGGACATCAAGTAGAGGGATGGGGTTGTCATACCACAATCAAAATTGTTCCTGTATGAAGGAATTGCAGGGACAAAAATGAAGAAGAGCATGAGAGACAGGAGGTCCAGCAACAGGCCCAAATTGGGATCCAGCTCAAGGGGAGGCCCCAGGACTTGACACTGTTACAGATGCTGTGGTGTGCTTGCAGACATGAGCCTAGCATGGCTACCCTCCAAGAGGCACAATAAATAGCTGAAAGAGTCAGATACTAGCACCCAACCAATGCACTGAAGCTGGGGACCCCTGTGGTTGCACTGGGGTAAAGCTGGAAGAAACTGAGGAAGACAGCAGACCCATGGGAAAACCAGCAGTCTCAACTGATCTGGATTCCTGAGATCTCTCAGACCCTGAGCCACCAACCAGGCAACATACACCAGCTGATATGAGGCCCCCGACACATATACAGCAGAGGACTGCTTGGCCTGGCCTCAGTGAGAGAAGATGCACCTAACCCTGGAGAGACTTGAGACCTGAGGAAGCAGGGAGGTCTAGTGAGGTGGGGTTGGGAGTGTGGGGACATACTCTTGGAGATAGCTTGAAAAAAGCAGGTATGGGATGAGGAGCGCTTGGGGTCAGGGAAGACCAGAAGGGTGATGAAGACTGGACTATAGAAATGGACGTTAATAATAATAATAATAATAATAATAATAATAATAATAATAATAATGTTCATATCAAATTGAATAGATTATTAAAAGACTGGAAACAGATTCTTAGGGAACTGGAAGGATGGTTCAGTGGTTAAGAGCAATAACCAAATTTGCAGAGAATCTGGGTTTGAACCATGTTGACAGAGTTCTCAGGCAATGATTCTAACAATCGTATTCCAACTGAATCTTTCAAAACCATCCATATGAGTCCATTTAGGAGCTAAGCCTCCCCGGGTAAAGCTTCCCTAAGAGTCTGTAGCTCTAGCTTGGTCAACACTTTGATTGCCAATGTATCCACGGGTGAGATTTTGAGAAAGAAATACTCAGATGAACCACATTTGAATTTCCAGCCCATCTTAAGTGTTYCTTTAAGCCACTAAGTTTTGGATCAGTTTCTTACACAGTAATTGATTGCTAATACAGATGTGCAGAGGCCGTGGCAATAACCAAAACATATAAGCATGGCTGCTAGGAATGGCCATTTTGCACCGTAGAGACGAAGGAGCATGAAATGGGTCTTAGTAGGAGAGCAGTCAGGCTGAGCATAGGAAGTAGCTGAGAGCTTGAATGGGAGCACAGTCCGGATTCCCTGTGGCTCGTCACTTCCCTATCAGTCTTCACTGCACTGTGGCTGCCTTCACGCCTTTCTGTTTTGTGAAATCTAAGATAGGTGATAAGCACTCACCTTTGTTTACTTTATGTCCTCACTTGATTTACAGAACACGCACTGAGAATGTGCAGCACTCAGGAGAAGTCAGGTGCAGTTGAGCAGCTGCACCTCTCAAGGCAATGACTTTGACATTGACATTTAAAGAGGCGCTTGGCTTAAGAAGCATCTACCTGGTCTGAGCTACTTGCCTTTGTCATAGGAAACTAAACCAACTTCAAGAACATCAGACTTTTCTCCCTATTGTTCAGTCAGTGGCCAAACACAATATCTACTCCACWTGTACTGACTTAGAAATTTGTTCAGAACTTGGCAATCCCAGCTGAAGCCATCTGAAACACTCAATATTGCCATTGGCACAGAACAAATTGTCAGCCTCTCTCCTAAGGAGCATTACCATGTTCTTGCTTATTATATTATGCAATGGAAAAACATATCCAGGGGAGGCATATTTTAATTCCTAAAAGCAGCCTAACTTCATAAAAATACCATTCTCTCTTAATCCAGTTAAACCTGTTTGCTGTCTTCTGTTTTAGAGTCATGTCACTGCCTAATCACTAACTATCATAAGAAAATGCAAAGCAGTTCACATCCTGTGAGCTTGGCAATAGAACAGGTCTAAAGCAATAAACATCTCTGAAACAATTCATCAAGCCTAAAAGGGGGGCAGAAGGAGTTTGGGGATGATGTTTAAATTTAAAAAAAATTGTTCTTGGGCTTAGATTTAAACACAACAAATATATGTTCATTGCGAGTGATAACCTTTGAAAAACAACCAGACCCTTGGAACAAACACGGATGCTACATAGTGGTTCTTCAATGCTGTTAGACACCTACTTGATCTCTTCATATACACATCCTCGTGTCATCGGGATTTTTGCCTCATTACTTATTTCTACATATAATATCCTTCCATTCATAGTCCTATTGAGAAATCCAGGTTTAGCAGGATAAAAAGGTGTTTGTCATTATTGCTCCCATGCTTCCACTAGTCTCAAGGCCTCAAGCTCGAGGAAAATTTCCCTTCTCTGAGAGCCATTGCCAATCCTCCCTCAAAGTCCCAGGAAACCAGATAGGAGCAAAGAGGTCATGCATCAGAACATAAAAATAAGTGAGGTCACATTTTGGAACCACATGCTACTCTTCATGGGTTCATGTCGAATGTAGATGTGTTTATGGAAAGAGGGTGTGTGTGCGTGCTTGTGCGTGCGTGCGTGCGTGCCTGTGTGTGTGTGTGTGTGTGTGTGTGTGTGTGTGTGTGTGTGTGCGCACGTGTGTAGATCAGACCTGTAGTGTCATTCTGCAGGCACCTTCTACTTCCCATCTTTCCTTTGAGGCAGGGTCTTTTATTGTTCTATGATTTTGTAGCTGGCTATTATAGCTGGCCAGTAAACTCCAATGATCCTCCTGTTTCTACCTCCCTTCTCATGATGGCTGGCTGAGATGACAAATTCACACAACCTCTTCCAGCTGTTTACATGGGTTCTGGTCCTCATGCTTAGAAGGTACTAACTTTGCCAAGTGAATTATCTCTTCAGCCTTCTGTTGGTGGTGGTGGTGATGAAGGATGTGGTAGTGATATGCCTGCTCACACAATGATTATAATCAAACATACAGCCTTACTTATGCTGGGCCAATGATCTACCACTGTGCTACATCTCAAGTGCCCAGATTATACTGTCTAATACCACTCTTCATCCACAGTGACCATCTTGCTCTTTATTTCCTAATATATCAAACAGAAATCTGTGCCCCCTCCAGCTGCTTATAATGGTAAGCATCAGACCTAAAGGACATTCTACCTCAATTTCCCTTCTTTTCTTTTTTAAACATTTGTCAGTTTCTGAATTTCTATTATCCAATTCAACTTGAAAATTCATCAGCTTTGTGTCTGTCAAACACAGGACTCTGATTTCCTCCTGGCTCAACCTTAAACCATCTTCCTGGTGTTACAAGGGCTATTGAGACATGGTTGTGAGTATTTATGTAGGAACAGTTCTAGGAGTAGGGTAATGATTAGGACAGTAATTGGGGAGACGAAATAAAGACCTTCCCTGAATGTGAGCATCACCATCAAATGGACTGGAGTTCCACATGGAAAAGAGGTGGAGGAAGAGGATGGCAGTGGGCAAACACAGGCAATTCCTTTTCCTTCCTGAGTATGTCTGTCTCTGAGTATATCTGTATCATCCACAGATACCTCACTCCGTATTTCCGGTCTTTCAGCATGGGCTGAACACCAGCAACTCTTGCAGGTATATATTATGTATCCATCTAGAGAATCCTGAGTAATACACAGACTTTCTGTAAATTGTGCTTCTAAGCTTGAAGTTTAGTCATACGACTCTTTTGCCTGCCTGTTTGGAGATATTTTCTTCTGCTTTATTAGCTTGTCTTCCCAGTCTCATTAACTCTTGTTGTTGTTGTTGTTGTTGTTGTTGTTGTTGTTTTAACATTTAACTTTTTTCTTCATGTGCATGTGTCTGTGTGAGTGTATGCCACACATGTGTGGAGCTGGATTTACAGGAAATTGAATGCTACTGGCCCCTGTGGAAGTGCTGGGAAACAAACTCAAGAGTTCTGAGAAAGCATCAATCACGTTTCATCACAGAGCCTCCTCTCCATCCCCTTCCCTATATCATTCTTGTCCCCAACCCATTGGATTTCATAGGCAATTCTGATTCGCATCAAGCCTGCAACTACTCAGAGTATTCATGACAAGTTGAGATCTGATCAGCCCATATATCTAATCATCTTTGTTACTGGTGCTTCAGTATAGCTCTCTGCAATACTAGAATCAAAAATAGCCTCCCTTTCCAAAAGTCCACTCTGCACAGTGGCAGCAGAAATTGTCTAAAGTACCTTTCTCTGGGAACTGCTTATGTCTCATTCCAACCCCCCAAACCCTCGGGTCTTTAACATCCAAACCCAGCACCTACAACATCCTCCCTTCTGTCACTGTGGGTGCATTCTTCTCCCCGCAGGCCATGCCAGGACCCTGCTTCTTCCCTGTGGTGGTTTCACAGTCACAGATGTGTGCTAGTCAAGATGTGGAGCTGAAGAGTGGAGAGTATAAACACTGTGCAGGTGAGTTTTGATCGATAGGTTAGGAAAGCTAATCAAATCTTTTCCTTTTCTCATCTGAAGAGAGCATTGAGAAACTGTAGTGATGGCTTTTTCATCATGAAGGGCAACAAGCTCAGACTGCTGTGTTTGCTTGCTCTTCCTCTCTGCTTTACTGCTTTCTCCTTCCTCTTCCCTGGGATTCACTCTTTAAAATTATGCTATTACAATAATGCATTGAGCTGGAGAGATGCCTCAGCAGTCTAGAGCACTGACTGCTCATCCAGAGGTCCTAAGTTCAATTCCCAGCAACCCATGTGGCTCACAACCTCTGTAAAGAGATCCAGTGCCTTCCTCTGGTGTGTCTGAAGACAGATACAGGGTATTTATATACATAAAGTAAATAATTATTTAAAAATATATGAAGCATTTGTTTTGCTTCTTATAGTATAAGACTAATAGACACACAGGTACAAAACATGGGCACACATACATACACACACAACACCCCTCCCACTTATATATGCATAGATAAACACAGAAAGAGATATCTATGCACACAAATATGTGTATGCCTGCGTACACACAGGTATGAAGATATGCACAGATGCATGCACACACACATAAATACACTTAGCTTTCAGAGACATGAACAATTTTGTGCAAATGACTACAAAACAAGCAGTGCAAAAATAAAAGCAAAGAAAACAAGACAAAATTATTCTACTCACCCAGAAGTTGTTACCATCCTTATTTTCTATGTCACTGCATATACTGGCAAGACTTTGCTGCATGATTTTTTTTAACCGGCCTTTAAAGGACGGACATCATCTCACCTCCTCCTGAAAAGGAATTAGGAAGACAGGCATTGTAGTGTGGAATGCATTAAGGAGTGAGCTCACTTCTTCTTCTTACAACCCTTGAGAGTCCACAGAGCACACACCTCACCCAAGAACACAACAGCCACTGCTGGCATTTCAGCTGAAGGGTTTAGGAAAGACAGGGATATGTTCTATAGTGAAATATTATGGGCTTCTCAGAACAGATCACACTCTGTGGACTGGAGCTTTTGTATGTGTATAGACCTAACTAAGTTAACCCACTCTGTAAGTTCTTTAGAGTTGCAATATTCAAACTTATTTTTCACAAAGATAGCAGACAGCTTTTCCTCAAAGCCAACTTAGCAACTATATAAGAAACAGCATCTTCTGAGTTTATTGCTACAAAATCTCAAGGAGCCAGAAGTTTGWTCAGTGAGGTCAGGAATTCAGCTATAATCCTAACTGAAACCATCATGACTTGAATGCTCATTGTTTCATTGTGGGCCTCCCAGACAAATCAGCAATGRTCCTGGCTGGTTACTTTTGGTTACTTTGAAGAGCATAGTACGTTGGCCCATTGTTTGGGAATTAAATAAAGTTCTCATGGGAGCAATATCCCATGTGGTGATTAAGTCTTCAAATCAAACATTCACTGCCATGTACTCAAACCCCATTTCTGAGGATTGTTTTGGTGAACAGAATGAGGAAAGGAACTAAGCCTCCCTTGGACTTCTAGGCAAGGCGTCATTCTGAACCATCTGAAGAGGGCACTGTTACCTGGCATTTCTTTTACTTTTCTTTCTTCAGCTCTTTCCCAGCTTTCCCTTCAAGGAGTTGTTCTGAAAGAGAAGCCCACACATTTCTACATAGCCAGCCATCTACCACTATATCTATCGGGGTTTCTCCCTCAGTCTCAAACTCCTAGAATGAACACTGTCTGCTCGAACACTGTCTGACCAGCTCAGTAATATAAATGTGATTCCAGCTAGTCTCAGCACCACCTTGCTGGAAGACCGTTCTAAAGGCTAGTTAATGCAGAAAAAAATCTATTAACCTGAAACAACAAAGGGAAGATTCTAGGGCCTGTCACTTAAACACATGCATACCTCTAATCCACAACTCTTTAAACTCTGAGATATGACCCCATAGGATTGTATAAATAAATTGGGGTGACTCACAAAAAAYTTGGCAAATGAACATATTTCAAGATATGCAGTSAGCAAAAATGAATTTAAAGTCAAAATTGCACAGAATGTGGGCTCTCCATAGAAACAGTCATGAGTGCTGCCTCACGTGACTTCAATACAGCCTTGGTTCTGAGCATAAAACATGCCCAGTTTGCATGGCCCCAGTCAGTGGTGACATCACTCAGTTTGAGGCAGTGCTGTCCCAAGTACTTCAGTGCAGATTTGAAATTATCATAATTAAGGATTGCAGTGTTTTTACTGTATGTGCAAAGGGTTTTACTGTTTAATAAACATGATTGCTTAATTACAGAAAAAGAGATTTCTGTTCTCCATACTCATTCCTTAGCACRCAAATATCAAACTAGTATATTTTTGTATTGTATTGCACTAAAATATTTGATCTTAAATTTCCTATTTGGATAACATAAAAAATTGTTGGATGAAATTTGGGTTGATATTAGGAGAGCATTTCTAGCACTTTCTGAAATGTTCCTAAATATATTTCAGCTATTTTATAAAACACATGCAAAGTGCTCTTCTCTTGGACCTTTTTCTTGGTATCAATCACCTGAGATGGTTCCTACTCTCTGTAGGTTCTCTCTAATTCTTAAATTAGAAAAGCCCTTTATTAAAAAAAAAAACACAAAAGAATTTCTGGCAGCTGGAAAGAAGGCTCAGAGATCTGGGTGCTCTTCCAGAGGACTCAGATTTGGTTCACAGAATCCACATGGTGGCTCACAAACATCTGTAACTCCAGTTCTAGTTTTCTTATGGCCTCTGTAGGCATTGCACACATGTGACAGGCATACAGGTATGGAAAAGCACCTACATTTATAAAAATAAATTAACTAAAAAACTTTTTTGTGTTTCTTTTGCCTTCCGTATCAGTAACAGGACATCAGCCAGAAGGAAAAGAAATCAGCGCAGGACTTTATGGCACCTGTGGCCAATCACTGGTAATTGGCAACTGAATACAGAAGAACAATATATGGACATATATGTCTGAAAACTCCAAGGCCCAGATGAATGCTCCTGGTCCCCTGAAAACCACTTCCCCATCTCCAGAACCAAAGGGAGTGCTCTGAGTAAAATGTCTTCAGTGATGTCCCATAAAAAAAGCCATTGCTGATCTCCAGGGGTGAAAAAGAATCTGATAGAAATAGCCATTTTTTCTGCCCTTAGTTTCCTTCAGCTTAATGATGGAAAGAAAGAGAAATAGAACTTAGTCCTATAACTTTAGCCTATCTTCCATGTAACCTGATAGTTCTTTGACCAAAGCCAGTGGTATATTAGAATACAGCATGAC
>BDUI01008837.1:22608-33571 GCA_002335545.1 Apodemus speciosus
AGAGAGAGAGAGAGAGAGAGAGAGAGAGAGAGAGACTGAGAGAATAGTGTTTTGTGAAAGAGAAACAGGGAAGTAAAGCTCAAGTCCAGAACTGAGGAATTGAGACTGAGAGGGAATAGAAGAAAGTATTCTGAATGCAACAAAATATCTATAAAAAAAGCAAGTAACTTAATTCCAAGAAAACAGATATCTTCATTCAGTTGGAGCTGTGAATGATGGAGAATTTGGAGCTATTGAGAGGAAAGTAAGTTTATTTTGTATCGTATAGAGGATTACCTGACAAGTTCAGCAGTACAGGCAGTACATGTTAGTAAAATATTCTAAAAGAGTTTTGGCCCATAGTATAGTTTTACACATATTTGTTACTAGTTCAGATTACAAAGAAGGAGCACTCTATCCCGGACACAAGCTGTACAGATAGCTGCTGAGTGGTAGCAGGGTGCTGATATCCCCAACATCTTTGTTCCTTAAAGTAGTCACTTGTAAAAATGTGTGAGGAATGAAAGCTTAGCCCCTTAATTTTCATCCTTGAAGTTATTTGTTGTTCCTTTCTGTCATTTTTTTTTTC
This sequence comes from Apodemus speciosus, assembly GCA_002335545.1. Classification (NCBI taxonomy): domain Eukaryota; kingdom Metazoa; phylum Chordata; class Mammalia; order Rodentia; family Muridae; genus Apodemus; species Apodemus speciosus. Next base: position 23,177 of record BDUI01008837.1, read on the forward strand.
TTTTTAGAAGTATCATCTCATATTGCAAAGTGACAGTGGGAAAATAAAAATGTCTTATTTTCATAATTGTATTGTGGAAACCTATGGTCATATATACTCAATAAGACAAATAATTCAAATGATCAACACAACAAAGTTGAGAGATACCAGAGGAAGCTATGAGCCAGGAGCCATGTCCAAGGCCAGCTATGGAGACAATAACATCCTTTTACAGAACCCTTTGAACCCAAAGAAATAGAATCAGGATACCTTTGAACATCCAGTATGAGAATGCCAGTGGTGGGAGGAATCTGCTGTGGTCCATTAATGTACTCACACTCCTTAGGATCTGCATCCAGCCTCTCTTCAAGTCCATTAGAATGTGTGTTAATTCTATCTGCCTCTCCTCATCCTCACCATTGTAGCCGGGTCTACAATGTCCTTTTTTCTTAATTCAAACATTTCCTCAATAACCTCCTCTCTCTGCTATTTCTTCCTTTCTAGTATCTGTTGTTATCAAATCCATCTTTCTAAATGTAAATCTGCTTGTATTACACTCCCATTTAAAACAAAAGCCCTCTGTTACAGCCATTCTCCTTTCTGTATCTGACATAATGGAAGCCACCCTGCACCTGATTTACATCAACTCTTCTCAGTGTGGCCCAAGGAAGCACAGAAACTTCTGTGATCTGGCTGATGGATCGCTTGCAATTCAATAGGTTGTTTTTGATGATCGAAGACCCGTAGTTTCCCTTTCTGACAAGCCTTTACTAGATTGCTTTCCCTATTTTCATTTACCTATCAAGATCCCACTAAACATTTCTTGTCTAGGAGGTCTGCTTTGAGCTTCAAGTTGACTACATTGAGTAATTAACTGTTTCATTTTATTACCTACATGTCTTTTGAAGGTCTTTATCATTTTACCAATAAAAATTGTAGTGTCTTACAATTATTAGCTAGTGTGATTATCTTCCATTTTGGGGAGAATCATAGAGAAAATGAAAAATGTCTACATTAATGTCAATTGCTATAAACTCTAACTTGAAAAGTTGTCATACCCAAGAAAGAGTAATTTAAATTAGCGATAAAGCATAAGTATTTGCGTAGCGTATATGATGCACTGGGTTCTAGCCCCAACAATTCCAAAATTAAATCAATGACAGAGTATTCTTAGTGTATTCTTTTTCTTTTATATCCAAGCTATTAATCATGTAAGGTATGATATCTGCTAACTCACCAATAGCAGAGACAAATTACCATTCTGAAATCATAGACTCAGCTAAAGACACAAGATGGAGAGAACAATTAGAAGATGGATTGAAGAGTCATATGTATGCCATATAAAACATTCAGTTTAATTCAAGAAGTATTGATTAAATACCTGCTGTGTATCTAATCTTGTACTATGCAATTAACCAAGTGTTTACTTTAATAGAGATGCCTTACTTTATTCAAGGTCAATTTCTCCAGTCTGTAACTGAACATACATTAGTCTTTTCATAAGTATGCTTTTTAAAATTCTCTCTTTTATTATTAATCATTCCATTTTTTATATCTCAAATGATATCCTACTTCCCAGTTACCCCCCTCCATGAACCCCCACTTCCCATGATAGCCCACTTCCCAGTTACCCCTCTGCTACCCTCCATCCCACATCTACCCTCCCCCCTCTCTTTTATACCACATGCATAGATATCATATGAAGGAATTCACACTACAGTGAGATCTGAGTCCTATACTGAGAACATAATGCTAACAGAAACTTGATTTTGGTTCCTGCCAAACACCAGTGCTTATTCTGTTTTGTTTTGTTTGGTTTCGTTTTTTGTTTTTTGTTTTTTTATCATGAGAGCTGGGTACAGACCCTCTCCTTATATCTCTGCTTTTCCTTCAAGAGACTAGACAAAGTACTCAAATGTGTTCACCTCTATTTTTAACCAAAATGTCTACAGCTCACTTTCTCAAAATTAACTTAAAAGATAATTGCTATTTGGTTGGTTGGCTGATTTGGTTTTATATTTTGTTCTAAACTAAGCTTCCCTGCCCCCCAGTTCTGCCTGTAAACATCAACAACAGTCTCTGTTATATTTCGGGTTCTCTTTTCAAGTTAATTATATAGGTTCGTTTTCTTTGAAGGGAAGCTTTGTTTAGGAACATGAATAAGCGCTGGAGGTACCCTGATTCTGTGACCAAGATCTTTCTGATTCTATATCATTTGACAAAGAATAGAATTTAATGCTATCTAACTTCAAATTAAACTCATGCAAAGCATTTAGAGTAGTTTGGGCAGATAGCGAGAACTTTTTATATATTATCTCCAAGCATATCTTTAACTAACCAAGATACTAATATTTAAGAAAATAAAGCCTAGAAAAAGTGGAATTATGGCATTTCCATGGTGAGAAAGCAGCAGTGTCACCAAAGAAATATTGTAAACAATGCTGAAAACAACAGAACAAGTGAGATGAAAAGTTGTGGGCTAGGTATGGTGGTACACTCCTCTGGCCCCGGCACTCAGGAAATTGGGGCAAGGCTGGTATCTGTAAGTCAACACCAGAAGAGTCTACATAGCAAACTTAAAACCAGCTAAGATTACATAGTAAGACTTTGTCTCAAAATGATCACAGATGCAGAGGTTTTCAGACTTAATCATATTTGTTAGCCCCTTTGTGGGTATTGGAAATTGTAACCATGGCCTCTCTAAGAATAGCAAATATTACCTATTGAGCCATCTTTTCCGTTCCCATAAATGACTTCAATAAGAAGATTTCAGAAGACTTACAGATGAGATTGAATCAAACTAATGTGGCTGTTAGAATTCTTGTTTATCTTGTAGTAAATCATATCTTCCAACTTCTCCATATATCTGGGGATATTAATTTCTAATTGGACTCAGCAAGATTCATGTTTGTTTGCTTGTTCCCAGAGACCTTCTAGAATCCTTCTGTCTTTACATGTGCTCCTAAGACTTCGCAGGAAACCTCGAAGTGCCCACTGAACCTCTACTCCTCAGGCTTCCCAGCAGATGCCCAGAGATGTTTCCTCCCTTGCTGGTCGCTGCAAACATTTGGAGATCTGCACCGTATCTTTACCAGCTGCGCTGAAAGGTGAGTCTTTAAGCTGTGTTTGAAGCAGTTCCTTTGGCACAGTGATTAAAACAGCYCGTGTCAGATAAACCCAGTGCAATTTTCCCAGTGTCACAATTTCCAAGGTCACCCCCACCGCAGTGCAGCTCCATGTCCAGAATTTTTTGCCTGGAACCCCTTTTTCATTTAGACAATCTGAGAGATATTTTCAGCAAACTCTGCTAAGGAAAAGGAACTATGTACACTTTGCTGACACTATGCAGATATGGAGACAAATTTGTCTATGCTTTATAGAAGCATGGAAGGAGGATTCAGGAGACACAGATCAATTCTAGGTATCTTTGACCCTTGAAAGAAACAAAAGTCTTTCTGTCTTTCTTTGTTTCTTTCTTTGTTTCTTTGTTTCTTTCTTTCTTTTGTGTAGTCTCCTTCATTTTATCTATTCTCATATGTACTCTAAGAAGGCCTGGGTTTTGACAAAATTGTCAAAATAGGCTGCGTTTTTAAAACATTCCTTGAAGATGTTGTGAATAATAACAAATTTATCTTTGCTCCCTAAGCTTGGTCCTGCCCCTAGTCTTGCTGTCTAGCCTCTTAGTGATAGAATTACTGTTCAAATGATTCTCCATTCAAATATTAGGCACACTTATGCTGCTATATTCCATTTCTCATGTCAGCAAATCCTGACGATTCTTTCTGAAAAGTGATTTTCCATTTCTTCCATCTGACCTATGAAAAAGTTTGTGCAGGATGACTCTTACATCAGGCTTGTGTAATTTTTATTATTGCAACCACATTTCTTTGTTTCCATGGCATAGTTGTAGTTTTGCACAGTGTTTTAGTGAGTGTAAAGCAAGACTGCACAGATTATCTCTCATTGACTGAGGATTTGACACTGTTGTTCTTTCTTTCAACATCTACTTCTTCTGACAGGTGTCATATACCATATCCTTCTAAACAAACTCATGTATTGGAGATGGATACAGCCTTTATTTGGTTTTATGTTTTGTGCTATTGATTGAAATGGGATCAAGGTCTCTGGGAGAAAATTCTATGCAGCAAATTGCAAAGTGAAATTTTCAAGTTATAAACAGATCAGGAGACACAGAAGGAGAAACTAGGAAAAGATACCAACTAAATCTCTTCTTGAGTTGAGACTGCTCCTGTGTAGACATTCTACTGTGCATTGTATCTTGCTACACTAAAGTGGACTCCTCATTCATTGGCCCTCTGCACAATACTGTGGGATACTAAAGAAAAAGTATTCTGACTTTTGTATCCATATACCCCACCACAGTGTGAACTGACCCAAGATCTCAGTGATTTTTAGCATGCTAAATAAATTTCTTAAGTTTGCACTATGACAACTTCATACAGGCATATAAGGCACTATAATTCCTTTCACTGCAATTCTGTCTAATTTCCTTACCATACCTGGCATTCCTCTTCTTCCTCCCCCCACATTCCTTTTTCATGTTTATTCCTTTCTGTTTGTGAGTTTCACCAGGATTTGTCTGTGTGACCATGGGCTTTGAGGTATCCATTAGATCCTGGTGAGTTCACTAGTGAGAACACAGCTGAGGAAAATGATTCACTGAATCATTTCAACAAATACAGATGTGTCCAAAATGTGATTCATAGATGGCCTTCATGCATATCAGGTTAGATATGAATGTTGCCAATGATTTAGGGTCACAATGTCAAAAGGTTGGAAACCTACTGGTATAAACTCCATTTCATTTCAAAAGTTCTCTCTTTTGCTTCTGGTTTCCTTTTGTTCATCTTGCAAACTATATTAGAGTCACACAGATAATAAAAGATTAGTTCTCAGACTAAATGAGACATTTCTAATACATCTTTATCCTCCAAGGCTTGGGATTATCAAGTAACAGAAGAAAGGGTGATTTTAAGGTCCAAAGGTAATAGACATTTCCAGAGAGAGATTATTGGCTAGACACAACAATATTGCTGCACACATGAATTTATAGCAGCTATGATTGGTGTACAAGACCAAGCAAGACCAAATAATGCCAAGCAAGACAAACCAAGCAAAAACTTGTCATAWATAAGTGTTTACAAAATCTCAGCCCTATTTGAGGAGTTAAGGGCAATTGATTGATCCTGCGAGAGGAAGAGCTGGTTTTCTTCAGGAATGAAGACCCCCAAGAGACAGAAGTACAGGATACTATATTCAAACACACTGATAAGATTCAGTGGTTAAGCTGGGCGTGATGGCGCACGCCTTTAATCCTAGCATTTGGGAGGCAGAGGCAGGTGGATTTCTGAGTTCGAGGCCAGCCTGGTCTACAGAGTGAGTTCCAGGACAGCCAGGGCTACACAGAGAAACCCTGTCTTGAAAAAACAAAACAAAACAAAAAAAGATTCAGTGGGTTAAGAAGAAAAACACATGAAATTAGGAGGCGGAATTGATGGGACATATAAGGGAGCAGTCAGAGAAAAGAAATTTGGAGGTAGATTTGATCAAAACACTTTGTATACATGTTTGTAATTCACAAACCATAAACAATTAAAATAATATCTGTCCTTAGTTCTATGAAGGAGTAATAGAAGTAATGGAAGGTGGAAGGACTATGTAGAGACTGGTGATCCAGGACACTTCTTTGAAGGAAAGCGTGCCTTAGAAAATGTTTCACTCTAAAAAGAAGCCCACAGAAGGAGGCAAAAACTCCTAGAGGAATGCGAGCGCACCTGCAACGGGTGCTGGATGCCTAGATGCCTATAGCACGCTTCCACAGTTGTAACAAAAAGAACTCCCATGTGTATACATACGTATTCCTTAGRGGAATAGTGTTCATGTGTTGGGAACACTTGTTTAAGCCAACAAATGTGAATATCTAATAATTATGAATAATATCTTCAATAAATAGTGAGTCCACTGTTCTTCAGATGTATCTTCTGAAATGTTACCATGTATAATTTTATGTTTGATGTGATTTTTTTTAATTTACACATATTGTGGTGTAGTCACACTGTGGTACAGCATAGTTGGCTTCTCTAATGTTATGAGCATTGAAAGTTAGACCGCAGTAGTTATGTGCTTCACAATTGCCTCCCTGATTTGGCCTCTATGGATGTTGCTGAATATAGTGCTTTTCTTCCACATACTAGCTTTAAACACATGATCTGAGAAAATCTACTGATTTCAGAGATGGGTGGAGTCCAAGGTAGATAGCGAAGTTCTCCATAAACATTAGAATAATTACTGATTCCTCAGCTTCTACCTTGTGATAAGGCTATGTGTTGGCTATTTTATATTCTCTTATTTGATCCAAAATTACACATGTAATATGTGTGTGTGTATTCATTGTAAAGTGAGGGAATTTAAGCATATGCTTTCTTTAATTTTACTAAAAATTGAATAAAATTAATACTTTCATATTGCCATAGTATGGTAAATCATGGACATACATGCACAATTTGAATAAAACATCTTCCCATTCTAAACTTATTTGCCTTTAATATCAGTGTCTGCCCATACCTTGTCACAATACCATCTGCCGATACTGTGTCTTCTTTTATGAACCCAGTTCTGGAGTTCTTGTCTTCTAGGTTTCTATTAACATGACAACAGTTACTGAGTGTCAGAAGCAGCAGGTGGGTTGTGGAACTCTGTGAGAAAAGAAAGTTCAGAGATGTGAAGAAAGGACCCATCTGGCTTACAGACTCCTCTCTACAAGCTGCTGTCTGACTCAATAAATCTTGCTGTCTTGGGTCTCTTTCTTCAGCCACAGCTGCAAACAAGACATCATTTGCTATCAGGGGGGTCATCTTAAAATTGCAAAGTACAAATTCACAAAGGAAATTATAGCAGATAATATACATGGCCTGTATATTCATCATGCAGACTTCAAATACATTCAAAATTCATTTTAACAGTCCTGTACCCATCCTGCAACATCTACATTTGCCCGGAAGAACCTCTAACTGCTTTTCTGCTTGAGGGTTTTTTCTTTCTCCAATTCATGTTATTTAATAGTATTGTTTTTGAGCTATATAACATTGTACTTCTCTGATACCAAAGATAAAATATGAAAACCCATAAAGGACTGTGATTAAAAAAAAATGCAAAGAAGACAGGACTTCTCAGTTGATGTTGTGTATAACCTATCACAGCATCTTACCACGACTGTGATTTGATCTCATTTCAGATGTCATTGTACCCAATTTTGTCCATCAAATGCTACTACAATGAGCCTCTTATCTTACTGATGTTGTGCCCAATGACGTCTTGTTAGATTATGCTAATATCTTAGCTAAGAATATTATATCACTCTTCTATAGCCAGATTCCTCTATTTAATAATCTCCTCTCCTCCTATTGTGACTCAAAGAATCTAAATTGATTCTATCTGTCTTCTGGCATCTATGAGCATTGCATGTACATGGTGCATATATAGATAGACCAAATTTCCATACACATGAAATAAAAATGAATAAATCTATTTTTTAAAGTGGCATCATTTCATGTAGCCTAAACTGTCTTTGAACTCTCAAACCTCAGGACTCAGATTTCTGAATAATTTAATTACAAGCCTGCCTTTATATCAATCTTTATATCAATTACAATAAGATACTGTACTTCTGTTGGTTTGCTTGTGGTGTCCCTGCCACAGAATCAACAAACCTGGACTCATAGGGCTCACTGAATCTGAACTAAAAATCAGGGAGCCTGAATGGGTCTATCCTAGGCCCTCTGTGTATCTTATACTTATGTAGCATTGTGTTTTTGTAGGATTCCCAACATAAGAAGCAGGGGCTGATTTTAATATATTTACCTGCTTTGGGGACTCTTGTCTTCCTACTGAGTTGCCTCTTTCAGCCCTAATATCAGGCAAGGTGCCTAGTCTTATTTCAAGTTAATAATATGCTATGCATGTTTGATATAAATGTGAAGACTGCCCTTTCCTAAAGGGAAACAAAAGAAGAATAGATGCAGAGGAAGTAGGTAAAGAAAAATGGGGGTGTGGCAGCAGATGGAGGGAGAGGTATCTGAGGTAATATATGAGATAATGAATTAATAACAATGATATTTTGGAGGCACACTGCCTGCCAATTTCTCCACTCTCTTGCTCTCTCTGTTACCCCAGACCTAGCTGTCAAGGTTGTCTGTAGTACTGCATACAGAACTAAGTCCAGCCTGTTCTTACCCTTGTTTATGCCTCCTGTGGATCCAATAGACCAGTCCCCACAGGTTTTCACTAGTGTCTTGTTACCTTGTCCCAGTTCCCAAATGAAGTGGACACAGCCTGCTCAACCACAGGCCACACTTTTCAGAAGACCAGGCAGGCTGCCTGTGGACCTTCTTCACTTTCTTTGTACCATTAWGTCCCAATGCACAACAACATCCCTAGGTTGCAGAAGAACACAAGCTGTAGCCTCCATTCCAATTCTGGATGCCTCCTGTAGATCCCACATACAAGGCCTTCCTGGCCTTCCCTTCCACCAGGCTCTAACACAAACAAGTACTCCCTATGAAAAAATAACACCCTAGCCAACCAGAAAAAGAATTAGCATACAACCAACCCACTGAAAATACAGAGAAGAAGCAGAAATGAAGGAAGAGAACACTCACCCAACAAAGACCAATTAAGAAATCAGCAGCTAGACCTATAATCACCCCAAATCCAAATGCCTAGAAAACAGCATAAGGACACAATCAATAACATCCAGGCCAATATTTGTGTCTCCACCAGACACAGCTATAGCAGCACAACAAGCTCTGAATATTCCAACATACCCAAAGGACAAATAAAGGCCTTAAGCCAACAACATAATAATGGTAAAGGTTTTTAAGGAGGAAATAAATAAATTCCTTAATCTAGGAAAACACAAACAATTTGGAGGGAATGAATAAAGCCAGAAAGTAAAAAGGGAAAGATGAAAGGAAAAAAAGACCAAGGAACAAAAAAGACAGGTGAGTTACACCTGAATTCTCAACAGAGATGCTAAAATCCAGTTGGGATGGGGTAGATATACTGCCAACACTGAGAGACTTCAGATGCTAGTCTAGATAACTATACCTAGCAAAATTCTCAATAACTATAGACCAAAAATAGTAATATATTCCATAATAAAATCAAATTTAAACAATATTTATCTACAAATACAGCTCTACAGAAAGTGCTAAAAGAAAACCTCCAACCCAAGAATATTAACTGTGCCTGTGAAAACATAGGAACAACTGAGGAAAGAACACACACACACATACACACACACACACACACACACACACACACACACACTCTCACACACACACCATCACCATCACCACCATCATCACCATCATCATTACCACCACTACTAGCAACAATACAAAAACAGCAAAATATCAAGAATTAACTTTCACTGATCATTGATATCTTTCAATATCTCAATTTTCCAACAAAAATACACAGACGAAGAGAATGGATGTGCAAATAGGATTCTTCTGCTGCATACAAGACACATACCTCAACATCCAGAATACATATTACCACAGCATCAAGTGATAGAAAAAGATTTTCTAAGCAAATTGACCTAAGAAGCAAACTAATGTAGCCATTTAAAAAAATCTAACAAAATAGACTTCAAACAAAAATTAATTAAAAGAAGGACTCTAAATGTTCATCAAAGACAAAAATTCAAGGGTACATTTGAATTCTTAATATCTAATGCCTAAAGACAAGGGGACTCAATTTACTAAAAGAAATACTACTGCAGCTTAAATCACATACTCACCCTCACCCTCACAGCAAATGACTTCAATACCTCACTCTCATGAATAGAGAGGTCATCCTCACCCCAAAAAACTAAACAAGGAAATACAGAAAAAAACATACATTATAAACCAAATGGACCTAACATATACTTATAGAACATTTTCCCAAATGCAAAGAACATTTCTTCTACTCAGTAACTCATGGAAGTTTCTTCAAAATTTACCACAAACTAGGACAGAAAGTGAGTCTCAATAGATATAAGAAAACTAAAGTAACTCCCTGTATACCCTAAGACTCACCATTAATTAAATCAGAATATAAAAAACAAAAGGAACAACAAAATGCTTGCATTAAAAAAAATGGAGTGATCTCATACTGGGAACTTAACATTACACTTGAAAGCTCTAGAGCAAAAGGAAGCACACCTAAGAGGATTGATTAGATGGCAGGAAATAATCATAATGAGGACTGATAACAATAAATACAAAGAATAATACAAAGAATCAATGAAATAAGTTGGTTCATTGAGAAGATCAATAAGATAGAAAAACCCTTATCCAAACTAAATAATAATAATAATAATAATAATAATAATAATAATAATAATAATGA